>JAJIBD010011609.1:0-70874 GCA_021461705.1 Cryptotis parvus | reverse complement strand
GGAGAGCCAGTAGCAGCTCTCACTATATATATATATATATATATAGTCATACATATAAATACAGTCATTCTATATCTCTTTCTTTCCTTCTGACAGTTTCACTCAACATGATCCTCTCCATGTCCATCCATTTACAGGAAAATTTCATATTTCAAATTTCATTTTTCCTAACAGCTGCATAGTATTCCATTTTGTAGATGTACCAAAAGTTTCTTTATTCAGTCATCAGTTCTCAGGAGTACAGGTTGTTTCCATATTCTGGCTATTGTGAAAGTGCAATGGTGTTTCCACTGTGTGTTTTTGGCCTCCCAGGGTATATCGGCCTGGAGTAGTATGGCTGGGAAAAAATGGGAGTTTAATTTCTAGTCTTTGGAGGAATGTCCATATTGTTTTCCAAAAAGACTACAAGTCGACATTCCCACCAACAATGGACGAGAGTCCCCTTTTCCCCTGCATCCATGCCAGCACCAGCACTTGTAATTCTTTCATTTTGTATTGTGGCAGTCAGTGTGGTGTGGAAATATCTCATTGTTCTTTTGATTTGCATCGCTCTGATGATTAATGATGAGGAGCATTTTTTCATATGTCTTTTGGCCATTCAAATTTCTTCCTTGTCAAAGTTTCTGTTCATTTCTTCTCCCCATTTTTTGTTGGGGTAGCTGTTTTCTTCTTTGTAATGTTCTACCAGTGCCTGATATATCCTGGATATTAATGCCTTATCAGATGGGAATTGGTATATTAGATGGGTATATTCTTTCTCATTCTGTGGACTGTCTTTGTATCTTGGTCACTATTTCTTTTGAGGTGCAGAAGCTTTATAATTTCATGTAGTCCCATATGTAGATCTTTGGCTTCTAGTTGCTTTGTTAGTGATGTTTCACCTTTCAATATGCCTTTAGCATCAATGTCTTGGAAGGTTTTTCCTATATTTTCTCCAATGTGCTTTATGGATTCAGGTCTGATGTTCAGATCTTTAATCCATTTTGATCTGATTTTGTGCATTGTGTTAGACAGAGGTCCAAATCAATTTTTGCATGTAGCTGCCCAGTTTCACCAGCACCACTTGTTGAAGAGGTTTCCTGCTCCATTTTGGACTCTTTGCATCTTTTTCAAAGATTAAATGATTATGCGTTTGAGGTTGGGTGTCTGGATATGCAATTCTATTCCGTAGGTCCATAGGTATGTTTTTATACCAATACGGCACTGTTTTAATTACTACTGCTTTGTTGTACAGTTTAAAGTTGGAAAAGGTGATGCCTTCCATCTTCTTTTTCCCAAGGATTGTGTTAGCTATCCATGGGGGTTTATTATTCTATATGAATTTCACGAGTGTTTGGTCAATTTTTTTGAAGAAGACCATGGGTATCCTTATAGGGTCCACATTGAATCATACAAAGCTCTAGGGAGTATTACCATTTTTGACAATGCTAATTTTCTCCAAACATGAGCATTTCCTCGTGTCCTCTTTTTATTTCTTGGAGCAGTGTCTTATAGTTTTTCTTTGTACAGTTCCTTTACACACTTGGTTAAACTGGTACCTAGGAACTTGATTTTCTGTGACACAATTGTAAATGGAATTCATTTTCTTAATATCCCTTTTCTTCTCTTTTGATATTTGTGTATATAGGAAAGCCACTGATTTTTTGTTGGGTATTGATTTCATACCCTGTCACTCTACCATATATATTTATTGTTTCTACGTGTTTTTTGGTGTGGAGTTTGGGGTTCTCTAGGTATAATATCCTGCCATCTGCAAATAATGATAGCTTGACTTCTTCCTTGCCTATATGGAGTCCCTTATTGTCCTTTTTCTTCTCTGATTGCTATGGCAAGTACTTACAGTACTATATTGAATAAAAGAGGTGAGAATGGACAACATTGTCTTGTCCCTGCCCTTAAGGGGAAGGCTTTCAATTTTTCCCATTGAGAATGAAGCTTGCTGTGGGCTTTTGGTAGTTGGCTTGATTCTATTGAGGAAGGTTCCTTCAGTTCCCATTTTCTGTGGGGTTTTAATCATGAATGGGTATTGGATCTTGTCAAATGCTTCCTCTGCTTCTGTTGATATGATCATATGGTTTTTATTTTTTTTCTTATTGATATGATATATTATGTTGATTGACTTGTGGATGTTGAACCATCCTTGCATTCCCGGATAAATCCTATGGTTATTATGTATAATCTTGTTATTAGTCTTTGGATTCGGTATGCTAGTATTTTGTTGAAGATCTTAGCATCTGTGTTCATCAGGGAGATTGGTCTGTAGTTTTCTTTTTTGTGTGTTGTCTCTACCAGCTTTGAGTATCAGGGTGATTTATGCCTCGTAGAAGCTATTTGGGAGTGTTTCTGCTTTTTCTATTTCTTGGAAGAGCTTGTAAAGAACTGGAAGTAGATCCTCCTTAAAGGTTTAGAAGAATTGACTAGAGTATCCATCAGAATCGGACTTTTGTGTTTGGGCAGACTTTTTAATTACTGTTTCAACTTTCTCAATGGTGTTAGGTATTCAGGTATTACAGGTCTCTTGTTTCAGCAGTGGTAGTTTATAGGACTTCAGGTATTTATCAATTTCTTCCAAGTTCTCATGTTTTGTGGCACACAGACTCTCAAATTAATCTCCTATGATCTTTTGGATTTCTTTGGTTTCTGATATGACGACCCCTTTTCATCTCTGATTCTATTTATTTGGGTTCTCTCTTTCTTTACAAAACTTATAAGTGGTTTGTCGATTTTGTTTATTTTTTAAAGAACCAACTCTTGGTTTCATTCATCTTTTGGATTGTTTTTGGGGTTTCCAGCTTATTAATTTCCTCTCTGAGTTTTATTATTTCCTTCTTGTGTTGGTCTCCCTGGTCTTTTCTAAGACTGGTCTTTTCTAAGAGTTTGAGCTGTGAAGTCTGTTTCTTTTTATACGGCCCCTTTCTTTTGTCCTGATGAAAGCTTGCAGAGCTATAAACTTTCCTCTTAACACTGCTTTCACTGAATACCATAAGTTTTTATAGTTCATGTCTTCATTTTCATTTGTTTCCAGGAATCTTTGAATTTCTCCTTTGATTTCTTCTATGACCCACTGGCTGTTCAGCAGTGAGCTGTCCAGTTTCCAGGTGTTTGGCTTTGACTCTCTGTTTTGTATATGGTCAACTTCCATTTTCAGTGCATCCTTGTCTGAAAAGGTAGTTGACACAGTTTCTAACATTTTATTTTATTGAGATATGTTTTATGGCTCAGTATGTGATCTGTCTTGCAGAATGTTCCATGTGCTATGGAGAAAAACTTGTATTTGGCCTTTTTTTTGATGATAAGCCCTGTATATATCAACAAGCCCTCTTTCTTCCATTTCTTTCTTCAGTGACATTATTTCGTTGGTGATTTTCAAGCTAGTTGATCTATCAAGAATTGATAGAGCAGTGTTGAAGTCTCCAACTACAAATGTGTTACTCTCAGTTTCTTCTTTTAAGTCTATTAGCAGTTGTTTTTAGTATTTTGCTGGCTCCTTGTTGGGTGCATATATATTTAGGAGTATGGTTTCTCCCTGATATACATATCCCAAAATTATTAAGAAACCACCTTCACTGTCCCTTCTGATCTTTTTCAGTTTGAAGTCTATGTTGTCAGATACTAGTAGGGCAACCCTCACATTGTTGGAGAAGTGATTTGCTTTGAGAATTGTTTTCCAGCCTTTGACTTTGAGTCTGGTTGATCTGATTGTCCAGATGTTTTTCTCTTGTAGGCAAGGAATGTTGGTTTCTTTTTATTAGTCCATTTTCCCACTCTGCATCTCTTAATTGGTGCATTTAGCCCATTGATGTTGAGTGATTATTGTCATGGGACTTTGTGCCATCTTCATGAATAAGGTTGTTGTGCTTTTGGGGTTTGTCTTATCTTACAGTAGTTCCTTCCGTCCTTCTTTTAAAGTTCGTTTTGAGTCTATGAAGTTTCGGAGCTGTTGCTTGTCCATGAAGTTGTGTATCTTTTCTCAAATCTGAATGTGAGTATTTTGGGTAAAGAATTCTTGGTGAGTCTTTCATTTCATTGAGTCTTTTCACGATATCCCACCCTTGTCTTCGGGTTCTGAGAGCATTTCATCTGAAAAGTCTGTTGTGAATCTTAGCGATGCTCCTTTGTATGTGATTTCCTTCTTTTCTGCTTTCAATATTCTATCTGTACCTGTGTTTTTTTTAATTCTAATTAGGATGTTTTATGTAGTATTCTTGTTTGGATTTCTTTAAGCCAGTATCCTTCAGACCTCCTGAATCTGGGAAGAAGCAACATTTAATTCCGGGAACTTCTCAGCAATGATGGCTTTGACATTTGCTTCTTTATCAGGATATTCTTCCTGCCTCTCTGGGAACCCAGTGATCCTTATGTTATTCTTTTTGATTTCAACCCAAGTATGTCTTGTTGTCTATTCATGAATTGTGAGTCTTTTTTCCATTTGATGTTGTCTAGAGAGTCTCTGCATCTCATCTTCAAGATTGCTAATTCTTTCTTCAGCAGTTGTTACTCTCCTATGGAGGTGGTCTAGTGAGTTTTTCATTTCACCAATCACATTTTTAATGTCTGTCATTTCTGTTTGTATTTTCATTTTTATTTTACTCATTTCTGCCTCATTTCTTCTTGTATTTTATTGAATCCGTGTCATTGCTTCTTTTGAGCTCCTTATGCATTCTTTACAGTTCTTTGCGGAATTCCTTTTAGGAAGGTTATATAGCTCATTGTAATAGTTTGGTTCAACTGGGCTAGTGAATTTACTCACAGAGCTTAGTGGAGTTCTGTGTTGTTTTACCATTACTACTTTTGACGGTTGCAAAATGTGTGTTTTAGTGTTGATATGACATTTAGTTAGGGATATTTAGGCTGTTTGTGTTGTTTTTTGTGGCACATAAGGAATATTAAATGCTATGTTACCTGTTACCTCTATGTAGACTAGTTGTTGAGCAAGTTCTTTGTGCTGATGTACCGGTATCCGCGTGGTTTTGAAATTTGGAGTGTGAGATAAGACTTGTGATAATCGGTGTGATCGTGAGAGTACACAGGGTGGGACCAAGGGTCTGACTGGAGTTTGCTTTCCCCCTAGATGTACTGCTTCTCTCTCTGAACTTTCCCAGGTTTCTGATGAGTGGCTAAAACTCCATTCCCCAGTGATTTAAACAAGAATTCCATCAGCTTGGGAGTCTGGGATCGTGTTGGCTTTCTTCCTATTATTTGCATTCCAGCATCCAACACTGTAGACAGAAGAATGATCTCTAAAATGACAATAGTTGTTATCCGATGGTCTTGTTGGTCTCTTCTTTCCTTCTTCCTTTTAATCCTGGAAAGGAGTCTACACAAATTTACAAAGATAACAGCTCCAAATGAGTGGTTGTGAGATCCTACCTCCAACCATTAGTTGAACTATATCACAATTCACCCTCCAAGTTCATGACTTTATAGAAAACTGATATAGATAAGAGAGTTTGGTTGAATGAATTTATCATCTTTTAATTTTCCCATGAGCTACATGTAGTTGGCAAAGAACTTAATTGTATTATTGGAGATCTCTAGAAATTCCGTTCACCTCATAAACAGGAAATAGAATAGTACGCACCACCTCAGAAGGAGCAGTGTAATTCTAGAATAATTTTAAGCTTGTACATCAAAAGCAAATTCACAAATATAGGAGCCCCTTACCCTGTTTTGTAGGAATCCTTCAAAGAGTACCTTGATTCCAAAATTTTCAGCATTTTTAACACTTTACAATATGTTAATTTTGCCTCTTCAGAGTTACTGTGTCACCACTACCACCAAAGAGCCCCCAAATTTCTGTCTCTGATGAGTCCAAAATCCATTCCAATTCCTGCTTGATAACTTTATTTCTAAACTAAAATATTTCATTGGGCATTATGTACTCCCATTTTTTTTCTGTATTATTAACGAGTGATATGATTTGTCATTTATCCTCCCTCTTATTACTCTGATTAACATGAAACCCTTTAGGTCTATTAGTTCCCTCTATAGTAACTTTTTACATCCTTCATACAGCCTGGCATAGATCGTTGAATATTTAACATGCAATATGCAAGCAAGAAAAAAGAGAAAAGCAATATTTCTAGAGTATCAAGTAGACATTTTACTCAAAATCACATCACTTTTCTTGTAACATGTCAAGTATGATAGAGGGAAAGCATAATTTTAATTGTTTCTGGATTCTCTCGGAACTCTATGGGTTTTCTGTTGAGTTCTTATCAACTGGAAGCTTCTGACATCTAGTATCTGCTGTCCCTCTGGCCAATGTTTAGGGCATTAGCTAAGGCATCAACTCCCAGAGAATTGATAATCTTACCCTGGTCTTATCACATCAATTTCCTTCTAAAATTGTATACTTCTCCCAGAGGTTAGAAACATTAGTCTATTTCCTTTTCCTGTGACATGGGCTGTCTCGATCAAATTCTCCCTCATCTATAGAATTAAAAGCTCCATATTAGACCTTCAAGCTTTGCTCTTGATATGTAAAGGCATAGGAATTTAGCAAAGTATTCTATCACTAATCAAAGGCTGGGTTTGCCAGATGGTTACTATGCTATGAACTCAAGAAAAAAAAATTGAAGCTTATAGCTGAACAATGATTTCTTTATTCTAGGCAGCATCTGACTTTCCTCTGAATTGAAAAACTATTGAATAGGAAGCCAGAGGCAACATGATTTATGTGGATGGAAAGATCATTGTTTTAAATATCTCAAAAATAGAATATTCTTACAAGAGCAAGGATTGTGTTTAATCTATGAATGCCTACTCTCCAGTTCAGCATCTGCTACGCGGAAGGACACAGTAGCTAATTCTTGGATGAAAGGATAATATCACAAACGTTATTCAGATTACACTTTGTGCATCTGGACATCCCTATTAATATGACATCAACTAGATGGTGTCTCTGAATGGCTGAGGCATACCACTACAGGATCTTCTAATGTGTTTCCTTACATTTAGTTAATCTTATCACTAAGAGTGAAGAGTGTCTTCTCACTCTAACTAATCTGTAACACTGTATCACTGTCTTCCTGTTGTTCATGGATTTGCTCGGCGGGCACCAGTAACATCTCCATATGTCCTGTCACATGCTAGTGTAGCCCAAGGGCAACTGCTTGCTCCAGAGACAGGAAGAGCCTCAAATCAATCTTCAGGTCATGGAATTAAGGTCCATAATTATTACTATTTTTTTGGCATAACAAATAAAACACAGGTAGCTTGCCAGGCTCTATCATGTCAGTTGATGGATACATAGTAACAGATTCACCTGGGAGCTTTTACTAAATGAAAAAATATTGCTTCCTAGGTTGCTGGATCAAAAACTCAGTTGTGAGATTCAGCATTATATGTATTAACAAAGTCTTCAATATGTATGATATTATGTAGAATTTGAGAACCACTTCTCCGACCCCTCTTGATGAGCCTCCATCAGTGGTGGGATCTGGGCTTGTCATGGCCCTCTTTGTAACAGCCTCTTCCTTAATAAGGCGCTGTTAGACTAGAGGTTTAAGGGTTATCGTTTCACAAAAAGGTCAACTAATGTCATCAATATTGCCCCAAAAGGGCATTCTTTGTCTCAGTGGTTTAAAGTACTTCTCTGACAACTGAGAGGTTGCAAACTGAAACCCTGCAGAGGCAATTCTGAAAGCTCCATTCTGGGATGCCTGTTCAGGGAAGATTTTCTTTGGTTCTATTGACTCATAACTTTCGTAGAAAAATAATAGAAGAGAGCACTCAGGTTTGCAATAGCAGTATCTTCCTTGAGCAAGAAGTCAAGGAAGGGAAATGATGTACTTAGTTTATACCTTTATCATCAGTGGAGACTTTAAAAAATTTGTGTTTCTACAATCTCATTTTTTAGGGAAAGTCCATTTAAAGATCGTTTTGATTGAAATTTTCCATTGAGGCTCAGGGGGCTGGCTTAGAGCAAAGTTCCCTCCTCTCAATTTGCATGTATGATGTCCTGACTGCAATTCTTGGCACTGAACCATTGTCTAGTCTAGCAGACTGAGTATTACTAGTATTAGTCCCCAGCACTGCTTGGAATGGCCCTAAAAAATGAATGATACATTAATTTTCATGTTACTTTGATAAGGACATAGATCAAGTCCTGAGAATATTTTAGCATATAAGTTACATATAGCATTATGCTTGTGCTCTTTGGTTTTTTTTTTTATTATATATCCAGGGCAAAGAAAACCACACTCTCGGGCCGGAGCGATAGCCCAGCGGGTAGGGCATTTGCCTTCCACGCGACCGGCCTGTGCCAGCCCGGGTTCGATCCCAGGCATCCCATATGGTCCCCCGAGCACCGCCAGGAGTAATTCCTGAGTGCAGAGCCAGGAGTAACCCCTGAGCGCCGCCGGGTGTGACCCAAAAAGAAAAAAAAAAGAAAACCACTCTCCTATGATGCAGTTCAAGACATGAAGCAAAATCTGTACTGCTTGAGCCCCACTTGCCTCCCCATCCTCACACCTTCCTGCCTTCTGTAAGAAGAACATTTTAATCCTGGTCTCTGAAATGTTCAGTTTTGCTGTATAAAAGCATATGCACATACATTGTAGATCATGATAATGCATGAATTCTTAGACATGATATTGTTCATTTTGCATGTTTTTAATTCAAAAAAGCAAAAATGATAATGAGATATCCTTTTGTCTTTTTTTTCCCTGGTAATCAACGTCTTGCTGTTTTGGTTGTCTCTAATACTCTGAAATATATCACTATTTTCTAATATCAAGATATTCTTAAAACTATGAGGATTTCAAATAGCTAAAACTTTATGTGAAATATATCGTGGGTCCCCTGGGATGAACCCAGAGAAAAGGCAAAGCCTGGAAAGCTACTTGTGGTATATTCGATATGCCAAAAATAGTAAAAATAATGAACCTCATTCCCAATGAATGGAGATGTTACTGCCGCCCGCTCAAGCAAATCTATGATTAATGGGAAGTGAAACAAGTGATCTAAAGTAAGTTTCACCTACCAGTTTAATAAGCATGTTTTCAATATATACAGAAAATCCACCCACCCAACATATAAGATGGTTCTGATGTTAACTTTTTAGTATACTTTCAATAAAGAACTAGTGAAAAATATATCTTTAGGGAATTTTTATCCTATTCTTATTTTTGTCTGTCTTTATTTTTCTAAAGTTATTCAGTGATTCATTTCTAGGTCTAATATATTGCAAGTTCTAGTATGTTTGTGTATGAATGATTATCTTTCCTGTCCTAGCCATTGAGGTCTTTCTTTTTTTTATTGTTTTCAGAGGTCACATCATTGATACAACAGCTCTAGCAACTCTGTTTGTAGTTTTATCTCTATAGTAATAATCTAAGTGGAACTAAGAGAAAATTCCTTGCTTGCTTGTTTGCTTCCTTCCTTCCTCCCTTCCTTCCTTTCTCCTTCCTTCTTTCTTCCTCCCTCCCTCCCTCCTTCCCTCCCTCCTTCCCTCTCTCTCCTCCCTCCCTCCTCCTTCCTTCCTTCCTTTTCCTTCCTTCCTTCCTTCCTTCCTTCCTTCCTTCCTCCCTCCCTCCCTCCCTCCCTCCCTCCCTCCCTCCCTCCCTCCCTCCCTTCCCTTCCTTCTTTCCTTCCTTCCTTCCTTCCTTCCTTCCTTCCTTCCTTCCTTCCTTCCTTCCTTCCTTCCTTCCTTCCTTCCTTTATTTGTCTTCCATTTGACATTTATGTGGTGCTGGCAATTGAAGCTAGGACCTCACACATGTGATGCAAGCACACTGCTACCTTCCCAGTCCCCAGGAATTTGCTTGTATAATGCCTTTTAAAAATTACTCTGAGGACAGTTCTCTAAAGGTTTGTAATAACTTCTCTTCCTCATTGGTTTGACTGTTTGCCTCTCTGGTAATTTTCCCTCAGCGTTGAAGAACAGAGTATTTCCTTTGATAGAAAAATACTTTCAATTTGTTTCAATTTTGAAAGGGTTTCTCTCAGCTCCCCGATATAGAACCCATTCCTCAATAATTCTTATTTATCAATATGACATACTTCATGATAAAATTGTGTAACAAATCGAGCATACAATTGCAGATTTCTCAAAGTTAACATCATACTTATGGTGAAAGGTGACTTTTTCACTAATACCAGGAACAATGTATGTCAATTTTACTCAATAGTATTATTTGAAAATCTCACCATAATGTCTGGTCAAGAAAAATAGAGACATGCATGTCAATACGAGAGAAAACCGCTTCTACTTGCTGATGATATGATATGTGTAGATTTATAGATAAATATATAAACATACTTAAAATTCTTAAAGATTTTACCTTAGAAAGCCTTCATTATCAGATATGAATTCATAAATTACATTGAGTAAAACATAAATTATATTGAGTGAAACAGAACCCTTCACAAAACTGAAGCTAGAGTCATCTTCAATGTGTCAATGCCATTGGCAAAGTAAACAGAGAAATACATAAACAAATGAAATTATATCAAATTAATAAGCATTAGCACCTCAAAAGATACATCTCAAATAAAAAGATACTGACATATTGGGGAAATATTTGCTCACTACTCATCTTATTCAGGATTAATATGCATCTTATACAAAATAGTTGTAGAGCTAATTGACAAACATAAAAATGGAGATAGGTGATGAACAGATAGATCCATAAAGAACATAGTTGGCCTTTAGCTATATGAAAAAAATACTATTCAGCACTTACCAGGAAATAAAAACAATAATGATAGATCACCTCATGCCTACTGGTGCACACACATACAAAGGAACAAAATCAAATATCCACTGCTGCCAGTGTGGGAAAAAGGAACCCTCATACACTGTTGGCAGAAATGTCAATTGGTTCAACCTCTTTGATAACAACACAGACACCTAAAAAAACTAAGAATTGAGCTTAGTTTTTTCCCTATGTTCATTTCAGCATTATTCACAAAAAGTCAAGATCCATAAACAGTCCTAGTATCCAATAGGTGAATGGATAAAGAAAAATTGTGGCATATATGCAAATTGGAATGCTATTCCGTTATAGAAAAAATTAAACCATGTAATTTTCCACTATGTGGATAGAACTAGAGTATAATAAGGAATGAATCAGTCACAAGGAGAGAAACAGATATAGAATGATCTCTCATATATGGAATATGAAGATCTAGTAATAAATGGACAGAGGCAATGGAAACTGAGAACTTGCTACAGTACTGAGCTAACCAAGTGGTAGGGGTTGGAGTGGGGTGAATAGAATAGGAGCTTGGAATTGGTGAAGAGACACAGACACTCTTGTGGTATGTATGGTGTTGTAACATTATATGCATGAAACTATCATTAACAATATTTTAAACTGTGGTACCTCAATAAAAATTGAAAAAAATATTTTAAATGGTATAAAATAGATGAACAGAATTGAAATTTTCTAAAGAAAAATTTAAAAATAGGTACATGAAAGATATTCATTAATATCACTAATTAGGAAATGCAAATAAAACCATAATGAGATATTATCTTAGAGCTGTTAGAATTGCACTATATATCAAATCAAGGAGTAGCAAAGTTTGGTGAGGAGGTAGAGAAAAGAGAATTCCTCTACACTGGTAGTGATAAAATAAATTTATAAGCACCTATAGAAGTATATAAGGACTTCAGAAATTAAAGAGACAACTTTATGATTCTGCAATTTTACTTTTATATAAATACACAAAATATGAAGTTACATCTCCATATAATACTTGCTATTATTGTATTATTATTAATAATAGCTAGCACATGAAAACAACTTAAATGTCTAACTATGAATCAATGTAGATTTTTTTGGTAACAATGTATACACTGGAATAGTAATTACAAAAAGAAAGAAATCCAACATTTGCAACAACATGGGTGGGCCTAAGTGGAATAAGACAGAGAGAAAAAGTCCAATACTGGATGATCTCAATTACATTTTGAGTCCTAAAAAGATAATGAACTCAATGAAACAGAGATTAGATATGTCATTGCCAGGGTCTAGCATATGGGGATGTAGGGAGATGTTTGTTAAAACATAAACCATTAAAAGATAAGTTATTCTACAATGTGATAGTTATAGTTGACAACACTGTTTTATGCATACTTAAAATTTGCTAAAAGACTCAGTTTTAAATATTTTCCCCACAAAATACTGTAATTATATCAGGATATTGAATATGGCACTAATTATAATATACCTATGTAATAATCACATAAATTCCAATACTTAAATGTATATCAAATAAATACATTGAATACCTCAAATTAAAATGATATTACGTGTCAATTACATGAAAACAATTGTAGATTGTTAGGTAGAAAAAAAACTACTAAATATTTAAGGTGCATTTTAAATAAAGAATATACATACTATGAGAAGTAATTTACTGTGAACAGTTCTTTGATTCTGTAAACATAACAATGTGACCTTGATATAATATCTAATATAAAAATATATTAAAGAATGATATGAGATACAGTCATCATTCCTACCATTAATCTAACACTATTGTTAACAGCTTCATTTCCTTATCTATTTAGCACTATCTGGTAAGGTAAGTATTGTAATTCCTATTTTATTAATAAGAGAACAAAGCTTACAAATACTGAAGTATACTAAGTCAGTAGAAGTAAGTAGTAGAATTAGAAATTAAACCATGATGTTAAGACCCCCCCACATATATTCGCACCTCTTTTCTAATCAGTAATTTGAATATAAGATTATAATTCGGTCAAATATAAAACCAACCACTTTTTAGAGTTGCTGTTTAATTTTTTTTCCTGAAACTTTTTCCACAAAAATATATGCATATGCTTATTTCTGCACATTATGTATGGTTATTTTTATAGTTGCACTGTAACTTATTGAATATGCTATTCACATTCCTGCTGTTAAAATTCATGGTGCCTAATGACCACTGATTTTAAATGTACTTATAATGTCTTAGAAAACAGGAATATTGGCAGAGATAGAATGAATTTCAGTATAAATTGTAATGGCTTAGGGGACGCCGCGGGGTCCTCAACAGTGCCAGGAAGTGAGTTCCCTTCTACCTCTGAAGCCGGGGGAATAGATGAAGACTCAGGAATCTGATGCAGTTTTAAAAGGCTTTACTTATCACAGGTTCAGGCATACAAATCAGCAATAGGAAAAACCTGGTGCTCAGGATTCCAGGCTAGAACCCCAGCCACGTGTAGGCCAAGATGGCGGCCACCACGTGTAAAGGCCCTGTAAAGAGGAGAAAGACAAGACTCCCAAGAAGAGTGCAAGCCCCAAAAAGACACCAGAGAGAGAGAGAGAGAGAGAGAGAGAGAGAGAGAGAGAGAGGGGAAGCAGGCTGGTTTTATACTCCTGCAACTCAGACCTCCCACTATTATGGGAAGCAAGAAGGGTCAAACGCCCTTAGGTAATTTCTCCCAGCACCTCTCCTAGGCCCTATTATATGCTGATTTTTTGAGCCAAGATCTGCCTGGAAATGCCTTATAGGTTATAGAAGGGGGTTTCTGAGATGGCATGTCTCTGTACCAAAGACTAATACTAATGCCAGTTAAATTGTTCTCCAAGCCTTCACAAGAGTCTCGTCTACTTCACGGTAGTTTTGTATTTTAGTTGCCTTTGAGTTATCAGGGAACCATGCTTGCTTGCTTGGAGGCAAACAGCATTTCTCTCTGGTCTAATTACTTAGAGATCCAATGTGGCCAGGCAAATATGCTGGTAAAATCTAGCTAGTCCCACGATGATTGTGGTAGCATGAGAGAATATTTATACCAGCCAGTACAGAATACATGGTCAGATAAACTGCCACATTTAGACTACCCCCTATCTACGAAGTGATCTGCAGGAGGCAATCCAGGGCAGATGCAGAGGTTCTAAGAGGAGTCCTGCAACAATGGCTAATGAGACATTATAACTACATTTGTATTAGATATCAATAATCTGAAAGTACATTAAACATAAAAGTCCATTTTTGTTGCCATAGCAGTAGAGAGCAGGGATCATGTATTGACCTGGTGTGTGTGGTTAGAGATGCATAATCTGACTTTAAAGATACCTAGACAAAAGTATGAAAATTCATTTCTTATATAAAATAGCTCATGAAAAGATTTAAACTGAAAGAGTAGCTTTAGATATTGATTCTTTTAGATTTTTGTTAAGAAACTAAAAAAGGTGATATACATTTCAGAGTTGCATTTTGTAATTTATTTAATATAATTTTTCTAATTCATGAACTATTACTGTAAAATCCTTTGCATACTCCACTGATAAGTAATTTTCCTGGTCTTCTACATGTAGTGTTAACAACATTCTAACGACAAAAAAAGAGCAAAATGGAGAAATTTCAGTCCCAGAACATATAGCTCACAGCAGGAAGGATTGACACCTTAGAAAGACTTCAATATAGAAATCATTCATTTCAGTGACTACAAGGAAATCACCTTTACTTTTTCCCCTGAAAATTATTGGAGCTGAAGGATATGCAAACTGAATGCACAAGAATGTTGTGGTAGTCAGGGTCCAATGAGAATCACTGTATCACTATCTTCCCGCTCATCATCGATTTTCTGGAGCAGGCACCAGTAACATCTCCAAATGTCCTGTCTCATGCAAGTAGAGCCCAAGGGCACCTGCTTGCTCCAGGAACATAAAGAGCCTCAAACCACTCCATAAGGTCATGGGAATGAAGTCTATAATTGTTACTGGTATTTGGCATATCAAATACGACACGGGTAGCTTGCCAGGCTCTGCCATGTGGGTAGCATACTCTGTAGTCATCTCAAAATCCAGCATTTATTGATGAACCGTGTGCCCGCTTGCTAATGAGAATATTATTCTCATGAGAATAATATGAGAATATTATTCTCATATTATTCCAATAATATTAAAGTATATTGATGCTTGCGCCAGATTGTTCTACCTATAGCTGCTTATTTAGTATCTACTAAAACCGATTCCAAGACTTTCAAGTACTTCAACTTTTATCTTCTGAGCCTGCATTTGTTTCCCTTCATGAACTTGAACAGTGACAGGAGCTCTATCCATCATGTTTTAAAGAATGCTTAAACTGCCCAACATAGGCATCCATCATAAAGATGTGTTGTGCTAGGATGCAGTTCCAAAATCAAATTATGAATGATACTTTTTGCCAATCATCAATATTATGGTTTATTCATCTCAGTATGAATGTGATGCAATTATTCTTCTAACTGCTATTATATTTGACTTTATTTGATTTACACATCTTAGAGGAAAAGCGCACGAAAAACCCTATCAAAATTCAACATTATATATGTCTTTGTTTTGGAACATTATAAATATGATTAATTTTGGAAAGGAATTATTTTTGAAAATGTCTACTGTTATATCTCAATATACATGCGAATTATGAATAAGCATTGTCCAAGCATATCATGTTGCTGAAATGTTATGACATCTTGCCCCTCTGCAATAAATATTTAACATATATTCTATATAAGTTCCTTCAAACAAAGACACAGTGGTTTTAAGTTTCATAGTTATTAATGATCCATTTTTAAGGTTATATGTATTTTAGTTTCCATCACACAATAAAAGTTACATATTTCCCTTTAAGTCATAGAATTAGTGAATTGTTTTATAATATGTCCTTGCTGGGATAGTTGCCATTGAATTTAGAATCTATTATCAAGGCTTCATGTAAAAATAAAGTTCTAAGTTAAAATTATTCACACAAATTAGACTTATTGTTTTTCATATTTGAATTATGTTAGAAATAATATCTTATTCTCATGGCTATTTGTTATTGAATCAAAATTATTGGCCTTAATTCTGTAGAGTAATACAAATTGATTGTAATTGCCACAATGTATGTGACAAGTTTATTTCATGTTAATTTAAAAAAGGAGAACTAATTAAAGAGATTATAATAATTTTAAGGTGTCAAAATAAATAGACAAAATATTTGGAGGGATGATGAAAATTAGATAAGATAAATGAATGTTAGGAGGACTTCCTGAAGTTATATTCACTCTTTAGTGGCTCTATTAGGACCCTATAAGATCCTCTCATTAGTTTCATAAAGAAACCTTGTTTGTTTTCTTACCTCATTAATTAGAACCATGACATTTCGAAGTTGTCAAACCTTTGCCAGCACTTTTGTTTCCTGAGGGCAAGGTCATGGTCCTATGACGTTGACAGCTGGGTCTGAAATTGTCTGCCATGGCACGATTATGATGAGTTTAAAAGGTCTGGATTCAAATCTTGTGGCTTCCTGACATTACAGTCAAGAAACAGTATCTCCACTGAACTCCCCTAACAATAACTTGATATTTCTGTTGCAGTGATATAATATTTTACCTTGAATTAAGATGCTCCGGTATATATGCTAATCTCCTGCAGGCTGGATATAATATTTATTACCATGACTCTCGGTACTATTTAGTGCAGGGTCTTCTGTTCTTCTGTGTTACTTTCTTAATGCATGAGGACAGAATGAATTAAAAGAGATAATAGCCTTTCACAACTAAATGAGAACATTACAGCAATCAACTCCAGATGATTATAATCTACATATAATTTATAAATGCATCCTAAAAATTATACAGTTCTATCATGATTGTTTAGTAATATGGTACAATTAAACAAAAAAGCAGAAAAACAGTTCTTTTTGCTAATTTGATTTTATTTTTTTTTGATAACTCCTGTACAATGAAGACAAGGTATTTAATTGAACAAGGTGATGTGTGATGCCTTGAGTATTAATGACCGGGCTCTGATCTTGGTGTCTGATGATTATAATCATTTAGGATCTTTGTGTTCATAGTGGGGACAATTCACTGGAAGCTTCATTATCCCTGGAAACTTGTTCCAATGCACTTTTCAAAGCGTCTCAGATCTACTGAATCAGAATAAGAATTTAAAAAATATCCCAGGTGATTATTTGTGTGTTAAGGTGTGGGAGGTATTTATCTTCTACATTTTAAAAAACACTTTTTTTTAGGAGCTGAGGATACAACTCAAATGATAGAGCAATTGCCAAGCAGGTATAAAAGTCTTGAGTTGTATCCCTACATGACCCCTCTGAACACCGCGGGAGTGGCCACTGAACATAGCTGGGTGAAAGTCCTGTAAAAAATCAATTTTAAAGATGTACCGACTCAGAGCACTCACCTGTATATACTCATGTAATACATGGTTTTCTAAAAATTTTTATTTTTTAGCATGACTGATTTTGTTTATCATTTTCAAATCTACTTTTCAAAGTACCCAATTAATCTCAACAGAGACAGCATGTTTAACATGACCTAATTAAACTGCTTCTTATAGAGTTCTGTCAGGATAGTGAAGGAATCAAGAGAAGGGCTCATTAAGAAATTTTTAGCTTAAAAATACAAGTCTACAAATAAGGTATTCCAAATTTATGAAGAGTAATCTATGATTCTCAAATCAAACTTTTCCTAAACTCCGCTTTTTTATAAGCACGCATATTTATTTTTAAGTTTTATTATTTTCATCTGCCAATCCTGTTCAGGATGACTCGAGTGAACAGCTTGTAGATAACGGACAACAGGCAGATCAGGCAATAGTTGCCAATGTCGTGGTTGTCTCCCTTCTTGAACAGTAGAACTGTCCTGCTGGTTTTCCATTGGAAGGGTGTCAGGGAGCTGCTGGGGTCCCACACAGTATCAGGACAGAAGTTCTTTTCTACCTCTGAGTCTGCCGGGGAAAAGATGAAATCTCACAAGTCCGGTGCAATTCCAAAAAGTCTTTTAATAGTACAAAAGCTCTACCACCACAATCCAATATAATGAAAGAACTCTAGCTTAGACCATACAGGGAGACCAATTCTCCCACCTAAGAGAGATCATCTCACCAAAGAGGAGTCCTACCTAAAAGAAGCTGTGACCATACAGAACTTAGACCATACAGGGAGACCAATTCTCCCACCTAAGAGAGATCATCTCACCAAAGAGGAGTCCTACCAAAAAAGAAGGTGTGAGTGCCTCAAGTCAGTTCCCTTATATACACCAAACTAATCCTAACTGTTGACAGAGATGGTCCTGTCAACAAAGGACCCTAAACAGCTTCTAGATAGTAGAAGAGTGTAGAAGGTTGGTGCCAACCCCTATTACAGGTATGAACAAAGGATTATACCAAGGACTAATCCCTTTCTGATATTATCTCTTATGTGAAACACTGCAGGGAGGGAGAAAGAGAGAGAGCATGCATGCACACGTGAGAGAAAGAGATAAAGAGAGAGAGGACTGGTATAAAGTAATATGTCATAATTTCAAGGACTTCATGTAATCTAGATGGTACCCACAAGGTCCTTCTTATCTGTTATCTGCACAGAGTGATTCTGAGTATCTTGGTCTCTGTATACTGAAAGGGTCACATCGATTGCTTGAGGGTAAACTAGTATGATCCTTCCTATAATTTTAAATGATAGTCTCAATATAGCCAGGGTGGCAGTCACCTGGTAAATTCTAACTGTCCCACGCTGGGTGCAGTGGATATAAACAGGAGCTGTGCCCAATCTAGAAAACATAGAAGTCTTAGTAGATGTGTAAGTCAGAAGTTATTCGAGTCAAGGTGACTTCTCTAACTTCCACACCCTCTATCAGTGTTTACAAAGAAGTGAGATCTCATTAGAATGAATCTTGGCTTAAAAACATCTAAGTAAATTAAGCTGTGAGTGGGTAAAACAGCAAAGCTTCCAAGCTAGCTAAGCCTGTCATCCAACAGGAGGGCAACCTGTATTCAAACAGGTAGAATCTGAAGAGCCAAGCCAGTGTATTGGTTATTGTTGAGCACTGACAGCAGATTCTGCAGGTGTAACTTTGTCTGGGTCAGGTGCTGTTCTCTTCTTTACCAACGAAATGGCATGTAAGATTTTAGAAGAAAAAACGTTGGGAACAACATATCCATACTGCGGAATTTGGTATGTGATCAGGTGGACGTGGCTATCAAATAGATCTGAGTAGAAATCAAGGATAATCTTCTGCATTGCCTTTCTGGAAGATGTGATAGATCCATCAGGATGTTGGAGGGCAGTCATCTTGGTCTTATAGTTGTCGAAGGAGAGGCAGGCATTGTGAAGACTTTTCCTGGCTTCTGCTGTATTGGCCAGTTTTTCTGCACTTCTCTCTTTGAGGTCTTCCTTTATGGCTTCTCCACATTGCTCTGCGAAATTGGACGTTATCATTTGGTTGCCTGAAGCTTGCGCCTTGCCACGTCGGTGAATGAGCTAGAGAGTTTTGAAGACAAGTGTCCTTTTTGTGGCTTTCTCTCTCAGCGTTCCTCACACAATCATGGAGGTGCTGAACCAGTCGGTTATATTCTTTGTCGATGTCATCAATGACGGCATCTTCCCATGTTGCCACAATGGTGCCAAAGAGTTCCCAGTTGGTGGTCATTCTGGGAGTTCTCTTCTTAAACTTTGCTGCCTACTCTTCCCGTTCCATTTAGTAGGATTTTGCAAGGAGACAGTGGTCCGATACTGTTTGGAATTTTGGGATGACAGTGACATCAGTCAGGCAAAACCATCGAATGAATATGATGTGGCCAATTTCATTTTGGAACTGTCCACCTGGAGATTCCTATGTCCAGCATTCGATTCAGCCTTCTGGAACTGTGAGTTCCCATGAATGGTCTTGGTGGAGATGATGAACTTAGTCACTCACCCTCTTTGTTCTGTTCTAGACATGGGTCCCAATGTGGAGTTCTTTGGCCGATCTTCTAGGCATTAAAATTACTGACGAAGGGGCCAGAGCTATAGCCCAGTGGGTAGGGCATTTGCCTTGCATGCGGCTGGCCCATGCCAGCCCGGGTTCGATCCCCAGCATCCCATATGGTCCTCCAAGCACCACCAGGAGTTATTTCTGAGTGCAGAGCCAGGAGAAACCCCTGAGCATCGCCGGGTGTGACCCAAAAAAGCAAAAAAAAAAAAAAAATACTGACTATGATGTTGTCGAAGGTGTGATCTTCTTTATATAACTCTTCCAGTTCCATGTAGAATTTCTCAATTTCTTCTTCCTTGTATGTGGATGTTGGTGTGCAGACAACGAAGATAGAAACTGATGTCAGTGGGCCACATCTCTTCGAGTGTAATCATCCTATCTGGTTTGTTAGGTATTCAAATGAATATCTAACAAAGCAGGTTCATGACCAGGTTTTTATTGGCACCAACACCAACACCACCGACACCTCTTTCGTCATGAGTTCCGAGGAACAGTTATTCTCTGGTGTCAAAAACAGCGTGCTGCGATTGACACCTCATCTTGGTCAGACCAATGATGCCGCATTTTGATCTTTCTCATTTGCACTGTCAGGTCCTCGATATGTAGCTTCCGATGCCAGCGTCACGTGCATTGAATGTACAGTCATTTTAGTCCTTGGCAGCCAAGTTTAGCCCTGAGATTTTATCAGCCTCTCCTTGCTCATCCTTCTTAGTGCTGCCATATTTAGGGCTCTTTCAGGGTCAGGGAATAAACATCATTTTTACTGGTTTTGGCATATTGAATACACGCCAGCCAGCTTGTCAGGCTCTGCCATGTAGGTGATGTACTCTCATTAGCTTGCCAGGCTCTTTGAAAGGGGTGGGTAGAATATTCTCAGTAATTTAGTATAAATTGCGCAGCCACAAGAGGGCGCACACAATAGTTCGAGTTGGTTTCAGCTCTCCCTGGTGTATCTGTGTCTGTGGGTCAACCATTCCTGGGTTTGAAATACTTTCCTCTGAAGAGTGGGTCTCTGTAGTGTGGGTCTCTGTAGGGTGGGTCTCAAGTCAGGTTGAGATTAGCTTTGTTTCTTGGGTGGAGCTCTGATGAGCTGTGGAGTATGGATGTTGAAAATTGCTGCCAATATGGTCTGGGGTTCCTCTGGGTTCTTCTGAGGCTCTATTGAGTTGGTGGGCTGGGGCCGGAAGTTGCTCTCTATCCCTGACCCCTTGTGGGAGTGGAGTGCAGGGAGTGCAATGGAGAGAGCTGGTAGCAGCTCTGCCTGATGTATCTGCATTCCCACCAACGATGGATGAAATCATATCAATAGACACAGAGAAAGCATTTGACAAGATCCAACACCTGTTCACATGATCAAAACTCTCCATGAATTTCGAATTGAAGGAACTTTTCTCAGTATAGTTAAAGCCATCTACCGAAAGCCAATAGTGAGCATCATTCTCAATGGGGGAAAAAACTGATAGCCTTTCCCCAAAGATGGGGGACAAAATAAGGTTGCACACTCTCAATACTTCTGTTCAATATTGTGCTGGAAGTACTTGCCATAGCAATCAAGGAAGAAAAGGACTTTAAGGACATCCAGATAGGCAAGAAAAAAATCAAACTTTCAGTATTTGCAGATGACATTATATTTTGCCTAGGATACCCTAAAATCTCTACCAAAAAAGCTCCTAGAAACAATAGATACCTATAGTAGAGTGGCAGAGTACAAAACTAATACCCAAAAGTCAATAATTTTCCTATATAAAAATAATGAAAGAGAATACAGGATATTAATAAAATATTCCATTTACAGTTGTGCCACAGAAAATTACTCTTAGTTATACTAATTCCTAGGTAGTATTTGATTGAACTTAGAGCTCTTTCTAATGCCATGTACAAAAATCAGATCAAAATGGATTAAAGAGCTCAACATTAGACATGAATCTCTAAGGTACATCAAAGAAAACATAGGAAAAACACTACAACATTGAAGCTAAAGGCATCTTCAAAGACAAAACCCCACTGACAAAGCAGATATAATCAAAGATAAACACATAGGATTATATGAAACTTTAAAGCTTCTGCATCTCAAAAGAAACAGATACAATGACAGCCCACACAATAGGAAAGATAATTTACCCAATATTCATCTGATAAGGGGGTTAATATCAAATATTCTACTCCCAAGTAGAATATTTCAAGAAAAAAAACGCACTCCATTTAGGAATGCAAAGAAGAAATGAACAGAGATTTCCTCAAAGAAGATATTCGAATAGCCAAGAGAGGCATATGAAAAAGTACTCTTCATCAATACTCATCAGGGAGTTGCAAATCAAAAAAATAATGAGATATCATCTCACTCCACAGAGACTGGCTCACATCACATCCAAAAGAGCAAGAACAACCAGAGCTGGTGAGGATGCAGGGGGTGGAGGGTGGAAGGGTGGGGGGGAAGTTATTCAGCTCTTTTTACTGCAAATATTCTTGATATTGCATTTTATGCTTTTTTAATTTTTGGAATATAATTTATTTTTTAAGGATATGATAGGGTAAAATGAAAATGTTACTGGCGCCTGCTCGAGCAAATTGATGAATAACGGAATGTCAAGTGATCAAGTGATCAAGGATGTTAGTGTGATGTGTCTATTTATGCTATAAAATATTATGAAACTATGTCTAAGCTATCAGTAGTATAGTGATGACTGGTAATGTAAGAAATAATTCATACAGGCTGTATATGTGTTTATAAAATTTATGATATGTATATTAATACATTAATATACTAGTGATAGTGATATTAATACATTAATATATGTATATAACTTGCATCACTGGTACTCCAATTGTCCATTGATTTTGCTCGAGTGGGCACCAGTAACTCTCCATACCTCCTGTCACATGCTAGTGTAGCCAAAGGCCATCTGCTCACTTCAGGAACACAAAGAGCTTCAAACCACTTGTTCAGGTCAAGGGAATGAGGTCTATAACTGTTACTGGTTTGTGATATCAATATAACACAGGTAGCTTGCCAGGCTCTGCTGTGCATAGGGGCTGGCAGTCAGTTGATGTCCTAAGGAACTTCTTTCAGTTTCCGTCTTTGATGCTCTCAATATATGTATATACATTCATAAAATGGACATATACACTTTTACATGTTGTGAATGTATATAAACCAAAATATTTGCCTAAAGCAATTGCCCTTTTTAAAGTCCTAGAGGAAGGAATAGCTTTGTAGTCAGTTTTTATTCTCCTGCATTCTAAAATTACTTTTAGGCTATATAAATGCAGTTATTTTAGAAACTCTTACCCAAATATTGAAGGCCATATCTGAATCAAATTACACAGTAATTTATTTCAGCACTTGCCATCACTTTTATCACTTCCCATTGTTCATCGATTTGCTCGAAGGACACCAATAACGTCTCCATTTCTTTGGGAATGAGGTATATTATTGTTGCTATCTTTGGCATATTGAATACACCACGGGTAGCTTTCCAGGCTCTGCCATGGCTCTGGGTTCATCCCAGAGGGCCCAGTCTTTTTCTGTGTTAGACAATCAACCATCCAGGGGCACATGGGGCAGAGCCCTGGATGTAGAAAAGCCTATCTCCTGCCTGCCACCTGCGACATAGTCAGGCACCTCAGCCACACTGCAACACCTTGAGGGGCAGTCAACCAAGCATTTGCCATAGTGAAAATAATTTGTTTCTAATAATTTGCCATAGTGAAAATAATTTGCTTCAAAGCAATTCAACCATATGAAGATACATAGGGAGTTCTGTGGTTAGTTTCTTTCCTCAGAAGGATGTTTGGAACTATGCACTTAGAAGACACTATGCTAGAAGATTTACTTATGCAAAACTAATGACCTGACAAGTAGACCAGCGGGTAGGGCGTTTGCCTTTGACACGGCTGACCCGGGTTCCATACGTGGATTCTCATATGGTCCCCTGAGCACTGCCAGGAGTAATTCCTGAGTGCAGAGCCATGAGTAACCCCTGAGTATTGCCAGGTGTGACCCCAAAAAAAAAAAAAGTTTATTTCATAATAGATTATATACCTATCTATTAGATAGGTATATAATCTGTATATCTACCTGTATAGATAGGTATTTAATCTATTAGATATATAGATAACATATAATCTATTATATATAGATATATAACCTATTAGATATATAATCTATATAGGTATATAATCTATGTATATATACTATATAGATAGGTATATAATCTATTAGAATAGATTATATACCTATCTATTATCATATTTTTCAGTAGGAACATCTCTTTTAAATTTCATATTTACTATGACTCTTATGAAGTATTTGGATTCAATATGAGCAGTATAGATGCAATGAAAAAATAATGCATTTGACAGTTTAAACCTTTATAGAAAATCTTGCCTTGTAGAGATTCATTGCATTAATACTTATTTGGTATCTACCATATAATGTGAACTGACTTGAGTGGTGAGGATATTAAACAAGTATGTTCTCTTCTTTTAAGCTCATAACTTTTATGGTGAGAAGGGTAAATAAGTAGAGAGTGATAGCTATTCTGATGGGAGAAGGAGAGGAAAGGGACATCTATCCCAGACTTGGGAATGATGAAAATTTTCAGGGAAGTGCTCCTGAAGCAAAGTCTCAAGAACAGTAGGACTTAGCAATGCAGGGGTGATGCAAATGGAGTCCCAGGCAGTAGAAAAGCATTTTGATGCTTCTTGTACTAGAGAGAACATTAAAAACTTAAACACTGAAAAGAAATATAATGTGATAGGGGTGAGCATCTGAGAGCGCCTGGTATTTATGTTGCTCTCTAACTTTACTAAGAACTCTTCCATGTTTCATCAACCTGATTACTTACCACAACCTGAGTTGATGTGAAAGGTAGTAAGGTTTATAGGGATAAGGTATGTTACTGGCTCAAATTATTATTGAGTCTCCATTATTTTTCTGGCCAAATTCATGTTCCCTTTTATCACTAACACAAATTCATGTTCCCTTTTATCACATTCAAATATGACCGCATTCAAAGTATATAAACTGTTAGATTGTTCTAGTTTGAAGAAATCAAGTCCTTTCTCAATTACATTTTTTTTATCTGAGAAAACCACTTCCTCTATATTTTTAAATGGAAAGCTTTCTAGGAATCTAAAAAAAACTGAAATCTCAGGAGAGATACCTGCAGGGGTTAATTAACTCAGAAATGACTAATTAAAATCTTAGTAATAAAATGATATATTCTATTATGTCTTAAAACTCAGAAAAGCACATTTTTAATGCCTATCAGAAAAAGAGCTGTGTTTTAGCCATTATTTAAAGGGAGTCTATTGCCCTAATTATAATGTTTAAAAATTATCAGAAAATTTTATTTGTTAGGTGATTTTGAGTCACTGCTTTATTTTTTGAAAAATGAAGTCGAAGTTCAGCATTTAAACTACAACATAATAAATCCAATATTTAATAGAAATCTCAACCCTATGTTTTATAAAATACGGTATAGCACAGAAGTCTTGTAGAAAACATGCAAGTATTGAAATTGTTCTGCTTTCTTTTCACAATAAAATTGACCTCCATTTCTTGATGTGTAACAAAATCAGTTTTTCAGTAAATAAGTTTTCTCAGTAACTAAAAGTTGTATTGCCATAAGACATAGCAATTATACTTCTGGGTATAACCACAGGGCACAAAAACATTCATTCTAAAAGACATAAACCACCAGTATTAATTGAAGCACTTATTTCAATAGCTAAGATATGGTATAAGATACGGAATTCAAGGACAGATGAGTCAATTATGAAGGTTTGGTGTCACATATACACAGTGGAATACTATGCATCTGCAAATTATGATGAAATAATGCAATTTACTGAAACTGGGCTAGGACTGGAAGACACCATATTAAGTCAATAAACCAGAAGAATGATAAGCACAGGATGATCTCAGTTATCTGTGGTATATAGAAGAACTGGAGGAAATACAATGTTTTAAGGGCAAGGGTTACCTAAATCACCCCTGACTCCAAAGTATTGGGAATAGACATGGAAAGACATTGAGGTGATAAAGGAAGAAGATGAAAATGAAATGTACTGGGGAAGCAGAGGCCAAGACATTCAGTGTCTTGGTAAAAAAAAGGGAGTGGTGTAGCTATTTCTCTAAAAACACAGACTCAACTACACCGAAGACAAGACATCTAAATGAGAACTACCAAAATTCAAAAAATAAATAAAAAACATTTATCACAATAAAACAAAATCAATTGTCTAAGGTTAATGTGAACGTTAAACAAGTAAAAGTAACTATTAAGCCAGTATTTTCACATAAAATCTAGTTACTTGATATTTAATTCTAATGAAATTGCTTTATATTTACTTACATTATAAAGAAAAATAAGACTTAATATTAGCTACTTGGTAAAGTATTAGATGCTCTTTTAATTTAATAGAGCATGTTCCACAAGTAAAATATTATAAATTTTATTAGGTGAATGAATTCACTATGAGTAGAAGAAAATTAAAGAAAATTAATTGGGAGAAAAAGTACCCTGGAGAAATAGGGATAATGTTACAAGGATATTTTCTAACTGGTTTTGAGAAGAAAAACTCACCCAAAAGTATAAAAAATTAAATGGTGATGACATATTCTCAATATAACCTGAGTATTATTTAATAACACCACCCAAGAATCAATTTAGTTTCTAGAGTAGGGTCATTTAGCTTTGTTTTTGTATTTTCTATTGATTATGGCCCAGTCTGAGAAGTTTCAAGTTAACTTCTAGATTAATGTTTCTTAGAAAAGCAAGTGATTTGTGGTGTAGATAGATGCAAATTAATAGATCGCCCAAATACACTTACAGTTTTCTTGTCTTGTAGAACTTTAACCTGTCTGTTCTCTAAGTAGGCAAACCTATGTCAGCAGATTTTCTCTGACAAACTACATATATCTCTTATATCCCAAATGCTATTTGAACCAAATTTGCCATTCTGTTAGCTCTTTCACTTGTGAAATAAACCATTGATGTGTCTGTACATATATATGTACTATGTTGCATATAATATATTATATAATGCATATATGCATTTAAGTATATATACAAATATGTACTTATGCAAATATGTATTTATATTTTGCACTGATAAAAGTGCATGTAATTCTGAAAGTTAAGCTTAAATTGTCACTGTGGTCCAACTCCCACCATCAAAAGAAAAAAAAAATAACATCACAGGGCAAGGGGCTGGTGGGGAGAGAGAGAGAGAGAGAGAGAGAGAGGGGGAGAGAGAGAGAGAGAGAGAGAGAGAGAGGGGGAGAGGGAGGGAGGGAGACAGGGAGAGAGAGAGGGAGAGGGAGAGAGTGAGGAAGAGAGAGTAGAAGTGAGACAGGGAGAGAGATAGGGAGAGACAGTGAGA
Source organism: Cryptotis parvus (assembly GCA_021461705.1). NCBI lineage: Eukaryota > Metazoa > Chordata > Mammalia > Eulipotyphla > Soricidae > Cryptotis > Cryptotis parvus. Next base: position 43,786 of record JAJIBD010011609.1, on the reverse strand, counting down.
GAGAGAGAAAGAGAGAGAGAGAAAGAGAGGGAAGGGAGAGGGAGGGTGACAGAGAGAGGGACAGCATGAGTGTGAGAACACATGTCTGAGGCTGAGGGGCTGTGTTCTCTAAGATAGAAAATGCCTTTCCCCCTCATTTTATGAATCATTGAGTAATGGAGAGAGACTTAGTTACAAAGTTGTTCACACATGTTTCATCATCCTTCCCTTCACCATTGTGCTCAGCTACCCATGTCTCAGTTTCCCTCCTGTCCCCCACCCGACCCATCTGTGGAAGGTCTCTCTCCCTCTCTCTTTCTCTCTCTCCCTCCCTCCCTCCCTCCCCCTCTCTCTTTCTTTCTTTTTCTCTACTTGTCCGAATAATCATTTCCCACTGTCATTGTCACAGCGGTTCATTCTCTGACCTAACTGTACTCCCCTTTATTTCTATTAATATTTAAGTATTATTTTTAATGGCAGGAGTTGCTCATGGACCATGAAGGGATGCCATGGGTTGAACCAGGGTTGGATATGTGCAAGAAAAGCTGATCTCAAGCCCTGTATATTAGAGTCCCACCCTACAGCATAGTCTGTTTCAAGCCCAGGTATGCTTGATCCAGAGACTCAGAAACATGGGGAAGAGCTGCTATCGGCTCTCCCTGTGCTCAGCTGATCATGAGGCACTTGGGAGGGAAGGTAGGTTCTAGGCCTGGCCCGCCATCCCAATAGAGCCTCACAAGAAGCCAGAGGAACCTCCACACCATGAGGGCTGCCATTCTCAACATCCAGACTCCACAGCTCGTCAGAGCTCCACCCAAGAGAAAAGTCAATCTCACCCCATTGCTGTTCATCAGTGCACAAGATGAGAGCCTACTACTGAGAGTATACCACCTGTACAGTAGAGCCTGGCAAGCTAACCTGTGTTGTATTTGATATGCCAAAACCCAGTAACAATTATAGACCTCATTCCCATGACCTAAAGGAATGATTTGAGGATCTTCTTGTTCCTGGAGCGAGCAGTTGCCCTTTGGGCTACACTACCATGCCACAGGACGTATGGAGATGTTATTGGTACCTGCTGGAGCAAATAGATGAACAATGGGAAGGCAAGTGATACAAGTGACTTTATTTTTATTATTTTAGGGGAATTTGGAGTTGCACCCAACTGTGTTCAGTGCTTGTTTACACCTGGCTCTGTGCTCAGGGATCACTAATACTAGGGCTAAAACAGGGGTGGGGGACCATGACTGTAGGTCATGTGAGAGTTACCTGGTTGGCTGCTTTCAAATGAAGTAACCTTTTGTGCTGTATTTTCTCTTTTGCACATGCTTACTTTAAACAATATTTAGTTTTGTGAGTTTATCAGGATGATGTAGGAAATAGAGTCTGGGGCATATTTAAAGACTTAATAGAAGACATTCTTAATAAATAGGGTAAACAAACACCTAAAACATATCATTTATGAGGTTTCTTTGACCTTTTACCATCAGAATGGCAAAACACTTTTTGTATTACTTGTCACTTGTCTTCCCATTGTTCATCTATTTACTTGAGTGGGCACCAGTAACATCCCCATTTGTTGGGAATGAGGTCCATTATTGTTACTGTTTTTGGCATATCAAATACAGCACAGGTAACTTGCCAGGCTCTATCATGGCTCTGGGTTCATCCCAGAGGGCCCAGTCTTTTCTATGTCAGACTATCAACCATCCAGGGACCACGGGGCAGAACCCTGGGTGTAGACAAGCCTGTCTTCTGTCTGCCACCTGTGGATGCAGCTGGGCACCACAGCCACACCTGCAACACCTCGAGGGGCAGTTTTGTGTTACAAAAGAACAAATCACTCAAAGGCACTGAAGTAGTAATACATCTAGGCAAACAGAAAACTAGGTGAGTTGTGAATTCTTAGTTAGAAATATTCTACTTTTTCTAATGGGATATACTCAGAATATTTAATTTTTGTTTTACGTATTAGGTTGCTCTAGTGGCTAGAATGCTCTTATCTATAGGAAATTGGTTTGGATAACAGAGTATCTTGGAAACTTTAGAATTTCTATAACTAGAAGTGGTTTAGGAAGTCATTCTTCAGGAAGGGCAATAACCTGTTATTTTGCATTAGTAAGACCTTGAAAAGAGGAAGGGAAAGGAAGGTCCAGTTGCCTTAGGTTTGAATCTGTGATAATGTGGCTACTTCAACACACTCTGGCCAAGAATTCTGTGTTAACTGTGTCTAAAGATGGGATGGTTTATGAAATAGTATCCAATATGGTAGACCAGTGTGAGTAATGTCTGAACTCATGGTTCTAACAGGAATCAAGGAACTGAACCCACTTTGTTCCTGGAGTCATAGTTTAGATTTAGCAGTACTCTATGAATATTGCACCCCCTTGTGGCTGTAGCAGAAGATGCGTGCTAATTCCTCTCAGATGTGTTTTTAAAATTCTTCAGAAACTGGGGTCAGGAGAAATCTGATCAGTGCTCTCTGATATTTTTCCCGTATCAAAAGAACCTGGAAATTCGATACTGGAAGCTTGATGTGGTTAGGGAAGAGTCTTTATTTTTGTCTCTAGGAGATCAGAATACTGATAATGAATGTACAAGTTTAATATAAATTGTTTGAAAGCTAAATGGTTGATAATGGAGTGTCTGCAAAGCATAAATTGTGTGTGTGAGTGTAGATTTCTAAGTCATTCTAGATGGTATAAGTTAAAGACTAGTCTTTGACCCCAGGATACTTCTTACATTTATAAAAAATATAGTCACCCTGAGTTCTGACAGGAGTGATCACTGAGCACTGGTGGTGTGGGTCCACAAAAATAAATATAAAAGGCCTAATTTAATTTAATATTGCTACAAACTTGGTGGTTAAAGCAGCATAATTTTATGAAGTTTATAATACAGAGATTGGAAGTATGAAATGGGTCTCTATTCAAAAAAATCAAGGGCCCGAGCGATAGCCCAGCGGGTAGGGCGTTTGCCTTGCAAGTGGCCAGCCTGTGCCGGCCCGGGGTTCGATCCCCGGCATCCCATATGTTCCCCCACGCACCGCCAGGAGTAATTCCTGAGTGCAGAGCCAGGAGAAACCCCTGAGCATCGCCGGGTGTGACCCAAAAAGCAAAAAAAAAAAAAAAAAATCAAGATCTTGACAGGCTTCATTTTCTTTTTTTCCTGGAGTCCTGTGTGTGTGTGTGTGTGGGGGGGAGGCTGGATTTCTTTCCTGCTACATCTATAGACTAAAAACTTCCTGCATTCTTTGGTTAATGTCCTTTTTTCACATATAAAACAAACAATGATTGGCCAGGTCTTTCTCCTATTGTTTGACTGTCTCCTCCCCGTTTCTTAAAGGAGTCTTGTGAACACCTTTAACCAACCTAAAAAATCCATTACTGTCTTGCTCTAACAGATTAACAAATTTACTTCTGCCACCTTAATTCTTCTTTACCATGTAGCATACTATTTAACAAAATATATTGGTAGGATCTTAGAATTAGGACATTAGGGATAAGTAGTGTTGCCCTTTCTGTGAAAGATAGGAAAATATGACAAAATGTGAAAATAAGGAAAATATTAAAAAGGGAATATACTAGCTATATAAACCTAAATAATTAGTGCTAGAGATTTTAATCAAAGTTCACTGTTAGTTAATAAATTAGTAAATTAAGTTTAGCAGGTCTTTACAGATAATTTACTTTCTCTGATTTTACTTTTAGTAATTATGAAGTAACTCCCAATAAAAATTACAAGAGGACAATAAATAACTACATAAATAAAAAAAATTTCTGCAACTATCCCGTTGAGGCAACTGTGCATTTTAAAATGTACTTCTAGACTGTGTTTGCCAAAGGAGGAGGTGGCAAATGAGAAATAATTTCATGAGGATAGAATTTTGCTCACCTTTCGGAGCCTCTCTTGTTGAAAAATGAGGCTAAAGACTTGGTTGATTTCTTCTGGCTCTAACTTTCTATAAACTTTTTGTGCTCAGCATGAAATAGAGACTTTGTGATTTTGAAATTACTGGCTTACATTATTAATGTGTTCTCTAGCAAAAAAGTCTTATACTTGACTGGTAGCAAGTAATTCATATAATAGGGTCAAGTGCAAGAAATAAAAGTTATTCTAATTCTGTGCTTCATTTTCATTCATTAGAGGTGTTACTTGGGCAGCTGAAGCACAGAGCTAAAGAAAATTGTATGGAATAATGTAGAATATGGAAAATTCCTGAGCGAAGGAAGGAATTTTCCATATTCTACATTATTCCATACAATTTTCTTGGTAGCTCTGTGCTTTCTGGTCGTGTCCTAAACAGCTCCTAGGGCCTGCTTGCCATGCAGGTGGCCGTGCCTGCTCGACTCAGAGCAAGGATTGGGGGCCTCCACCCAGTCCCCAGCCTCGGGGCTCAGTGAGTGTGAGCCTGCGCTCCAGCCACCACAGCCAGCCGCCGCAAGACAGAGACTCCAGATCCACTGCTGGGCAGGTGCGAGGTGGCTCTGCTGCTCTGCTGCCACGGTTTAATCTTAGACTCAATGTATTTTAGCAGCAGGTCCTTTCAGGATCTTTCACATTCATACACTTCAACAATTATTCTATTAGCATCAAACTGGAGAGTTTATGGGGGAGTGAGAAATTATGAGAGACTCGGCACACGGGGCAGAGCTCTACTTGCTCTCCCTGTGCCCAGTTAATGCTCGAGTCTTGAGGTGACTAGAAGATTATCCCACCTGCATGGCAAAAGCCTAGCAAGCCTCCCGTGTCGTATTTGACATGCCAAATATCAGTAACAATTATAGACCTCATTCCCATGACTTGATGAAATGGTTTGAGGCTTTTTATGTTTTTGGAGTGGGCAGATGCCCTTGGGCTATCTCTCATTGACAGGACATATTGAGATGTTACTGGTGCCCGCTCGAGTAATCCATGATCTACGGGAAGTCAAGTGAAGTGATCAAGTGATGGAAAATTATATTATATGGAAATTATATGGAATAAACATCCCTGGACAACTCATGGAATAGTTACCATCCCTGTATTCTCAAATAAAATAGAAAGGTCAAGGAAATAATCAGAACCTTAGGTGAAGAACTTTATTTATTTTTTTTTCTCTTCTCTAATTTTTTATTTTTACAATTACAAAGATATACAATTAAAAAGTTCATATTTGGGTTTTGGTCATACAGTGTTCCAGCACCCATCCCGCCACCGGTGCCCATCTCCCACCACCAACATCCCCGGTTCCCTCCCCACACCCCCAGCCCTGCTCCATGGCAGGTTCTTTATTTCTTTCCGTTTCTCTTAGGTGAAGAACTTTAGGCATAATGATATAGCTAAACTTAGCATTTAGAGCAAGTAAGAAATATGGTAGAATAGTTAATGGAGAATTAATACCGCTTGGTATCAAAATAGAAAAAATGACAAAATATTTTATGGTTAGGAATTCTAGCAGATTTTATCATAAGGGTCTTCAAAATATCCTTAAATAAGATATGTGAGAACAGTCCTATGAAAATATTTTCCTTCAAAAAATGATAAAGTTTAAATATTTAAAATATAGTATATTTCAGGACTATTCGTCAACTATTAGAAACATAACTATCTAATATTTTGAAATTATTTTTATCCAAAAGTCCTAGCAAATTTCTAGATAACTGACAATAATTTCAAAGGGTTAAAGTAAATTATTATGTTTAAAGAACTTTTCAAAATTATTGATAATATGTGGTCACTAATTTAGCTCCAAGACCTAGTTAAAGTTAAAGCAAATACAAAATGTAGAAAATTGCTATAAGTGTTAAAATTTGTATGGCAGTATTATTTTAAATAGGTAAATGTGACACCTTGTATCAGCAAACTCAAAGTCCAATTAGGGTTAATGGATAAATGTGTGTGATATGTATATATATCACTTGATCACTTATATATTTATGTAAATTATATACATTGCAGAAATATCTGATCTGTTTCTTTGAAAACTCTGTGGATATCCTTGTAAGAACTGTTAAATCTGTATGCTCTGTAGTATTGCCATTTTAATGATATTTTTCTTTCTGATCTATGAGCTGGGATGTGTTTTTTTTTTCCTGGTATCCTCTTATTTCTTGAGCTATTTTTTTTTAGTTTTTTTTTAAATGGCATCACTATGAGATAGATAGTTATAAAGTTGTTCATGATTGAATTAGAGTCACACAATGTTTCAACACCATCCCTTCAACAGTGTATAATTCCCACCAAAACAGTCTCTAGTTTCCCTCCCACTATCCCACCCTCCAGTGTTTTGTATTTTTTCTGTATAGGTCTTCATCTTTGGTTAAGCTGATCCAAAGTAATTGATTTTCTGAGACACAACTGTGAAAGGGGGTTGTTTTTAAAATAACTCTCCTGTTTCATTAACAATGGAATTTTGCATATTAATTTTGTAGTCTGTCACTTAACTATAAAAATCTATTGTTTCTAGATGATTTTTCTTAGAGGAATTAGGATGTTCTAAATATATTATCTGTCTTCCACAAATTGTGATAGCTTGACTTCTTTCCTGTCTGGATTCCATTAATATTTTTTATTGCCTAATTATTATGGCAAGTACTTCTAGTATTATATTGTATAGAAGTCATGAAAGTAGAAAACCTTACTTTTTGCCTGATCATAGATATCTTTTAGTTTTTGCTTCTTTGAGTATGTTTGCTGTGAATTGGTGATAAATGGCTTTTCCATTTTCAAATGGAAGTTCATTTAATTTGATTTTGTTGAGAGTTTTCATCCACACAATTTAATCATTGTTTTGTTCTGTTAGGTCCTGTTGGATTTAGAGATGACTAAAAGAGTATGCTACCCACACGGCAGAGCCTTGCAAGCTACCCATGTCGTATTTGATATGCCGAATACCAGTAACATTTATAGACCTCATTCCCATGACCGGATGGAATGGTTTGAGGCTCTTTATGTTCCTGGAGCGAGCAGATGCCCTTGGGCTCTACTTGTATGAGAGAGGACATATGGAGATGTTACTGGAGCCCGCTTGAGCAAATCAATGATGAACGGGAAGTTAGTGATAGTGATAGATATCACATTGATACTTAGTTAATTAGAGGGTATTTGGTTTTGTATGAGTAGTTTATTTCATTAACCATATTATACTCAAGATTCAGTAATGTAACTTACATTAAAATTCTATTCATTTATAAAAGGCTAAGTAAATTGCATTGGATGTACATGCAACATTTTGTTTGACAGATTACTATTTTTTAAAAAACTTTTTGGCTATTTTGAATAATGCTGTTACAGATCCAGGCATACTTTTCTCTCTTAAAATCTTCCTTACAAATCATGAATGTTTACATACTTAAAGTGGAATTGCTAAATTATGTGACAAGTCTCATTATTATTCATAATTGTTATTTATTAAATTTAGAAGAAATTTTATTTAAGAAAGTGGAAAATAAGAATATAAGTGGGCAAATAAGCACCCAGGGACTGGTGGACGTCTTCTGGATAGGATTTCCATTTTTAAATTAAAAAAAATTTTTAAAAGTAACTTCTCTTTTACCAGCAGCACAAATGCTGGCTTACTTTTGACCGAGAATGTGGAAAGATAGGTTTACAGCTGAATCTCAACAAAACTATGTTCATGAGAAATGGACTAGTTCCAGAGGCCCCATTTACTCTCAATGGAACAAACATCTCTGAATGCAGCAGTTATGTGTACCTAGGTCGAGAAGTCAGCATGATGAATGATCTAAAACCTGAGCTGCACAGGAGGAAGAGAGGGACATTGAATGCCTTCAAAAGCATTGAAGAAATACTAAAAAGTCAAAGAACCTCCAGCTCTGGGCACATCTCTTCAACTCCACCATTCTCCTTGCATTAACATACACCTCAGAGACCCGGACCCTACGAAAGCAGGATCAGTATGCTATTCGGGTCTCCCAAAGAAGAATCAAAAGAGCTATGCTTGGAATATCACACCTCACTCAAGTGTAAGAAGGAATCAGGAGCTCTGACCTCTGTCGCTGTTCCAGAGTCAGGGACGCTGTCTTGTTTGCCAAGGCATCGAAAATCAGATGGGCTGGACATGTAATGCAATTTGGAGATGACCGCTGGACTAGAGCCGTTACTGACTGGATCCCATGGGATGTCAAAAGATCACGTGGCCGCCCACCTACAAGATGGTCAGACTTCTTCATCAAGACCCTGAACGAACGGTTTGAGGCTCTTCATATTCCTGAATCAACCAGATACCATTGGGCTACATTGGCACGTGATAGGGTCAAATGGAAATGTTACTGGTGCCCGCTCGATCAAATCGATGAATAATGGGATATCAAGTCATCAAGTGATCAAGTGAACTTCTCTACATCCCCAGGGCTCTGCCCTGTGAACCCTGGATGGTCTTACATAGAAAAAGACTGGGTTGAACCCAGAACCATGGCAAAGTCTGGCAAAGTACTCATGGTGTACTCAATATGCCTAAACCAGCAACAATAATGGACCTCATTCCCAACAGATGGAGACATTACTGGCGCCCACTCTGGCAAATTGATGAACCACTGGGAGACAAGTAACAAGTGAAAACTTCTCTACTATTTTCCATATTAATGTTATCATTACATTTTCGCTAATAATGCAACAAAAATCCTCTTTCTTAGCATCCTCCACAACTTTTGTTATTTTTTTGATAGTTGCAATTGTAGGATAGTTTTTAATTTCCTTAATAACCTCTGATACTGAATATCTTTTCCATGCTTATTGGAAATTTGCATATATTATGTGGAAAAATGCTCAAACAAGTGCTTTGCTCATTTTTATATTGGGTTATTTGTGGTTGTTATTGGGTTATTTGTTATTATTCCTGTATTATCAGTACTGTTTAGTTATTTGATGGTTTTCAGATGCTAAGTTTACATATATATTCTCCCAGGTTACCTTTCTGCTACCTTCTTGTGACTTTAATTTTGGTGCAACCTGCTTTATCTTTTTTCATTTTTGTTGATTCTGGATACCTCGTAAATATATATTACATTGATACTCATAAAATTTTTAGCCTGATATATTATTTACCTGTAAAATTGATACAAATTGGTTGTGGAAAATATTTAAATCAGTAATAGGCTACTATATACTTTTATGTGATACAAGTCTTATTTTAGTACTTAAAATTTCATAATACATAATAAAATACATTTTAAAATGGTGTCTTATATATCATCAAACTTTAATTTTCAAGGAATAATCAATTACATTTATTTGTTTCTGTGTGCTTAAGAAGCTACTTGAGACTTTCTTGAAGGAAATTTGTATTGACAAGAATTTTTTTCTTCTTACTTTGTGTGTAGCAAACAAGTATTTTTTCCCTCTTTTTAGGGATTGTACTGCGTTCAAATTTCTCTCATAAATTTATTCATTCATCTAGTCAATTATTTACTGTTTCAGTGTTTTCAGTGGTGCAGTGGTAAATATACTAGACAAGGTATCTAACCTCATAAAGCTTACATTCAGTTAGGACAAGATGGGTATTATGCAGGGATGTCTGTAAACAAATGAAGTGGTAGAGAATGGAAGGTTCTATGAAACAAGCAAAACAAATTGTGGCAGAGACAAAGGAAAATTATTCTATTAAATGATGATAATTTATTTAGCATGCATTTATACCTAGGACAGTACTGAAAGTTTGGTCTTGGCTAAAGTATAGGTTTGAAATTTTATGCTGTATCTCTGGCAGTTTCTTGCTCTTTGATTCCAACAGCAATGTTAATGTTAATCTACTGGAGGGCAATGCTTTAAACTGTGAAAGAAACTCAGTTCTAATATATGTGAGATATTTGATAGTTTCAGTGATACTTGCCGGTACTTAAGTAAAGTTTTTTAAAATCCTAATAAAATTTAGGATGTACTTTCTTGCAGCTATTTTATGATAAAATGATGGCTGAGTTATGATGCTAGCTCTGTCATATTCTACACAAAACTTTATGGGATGAATGTCAACAAATGTCTTTTATTTATTTTTTTTCCTTTTTGGGTCACACCCAGCAATCCTTGGGGGTTACTCCTGACTGCACTTAGAAATTACTCCTGGCAGTGCTCAACAGAACATATGGGATGTTGGCTATCGAACCTGGGTTAGCCACATGAAAGGCAAATGTTCTCCCTGCTGTATTATAGCTCAGACCCACAAATGCCTTTTTTAGATTTTAGAAGGCTATGAATTCATTCTGATTATTGAAAAATCAATTTTTAATCATAATTATTAGAAGTTTATTATCCTGAGTAAATTAACCTGCTCAATCCATTTGTAGTCTCTTTTATATGACTTGAATACAGTGTTCATTATAGAATGGAACAATATAATGATTTCTTCTTGCTTCATGTTGACTTTAGTTATCAGACATTAATTCCACAAATAAATTTCTTTGACATAAAAAATGTCATGGGACTTCCTTTGTATCACCCATTGCAAGTATAGTTAAATGCAATATGTTTTACAAAATTGAATAAATTAAGAATTTCAAAAGTTTATAAAAATTAAGAACCTGCCATGGAGGAGGGCTGAGGGAGGGGGAGGGAACCGGGACGTTGGTGGTGGGAGATGGGCACTTGTGGCGGGATAGGTGCTGGAACACTGTATGACCAAAACCCAAATATGAACTTTTTAATTGTATATCTTTGTAATTGTAAAAATAAAAACTGTAAAAATAAATAAATAAAAATAACAACATTAAAAAATTAAGATAATTTGTGAAGTAAATATTATTACTGTGCTTACATGGCTAATGATGAATGCCAGTGTTCCAATATTGAACAGATGCTTAAGTACCAATCATCAAACAATGTAAGTATGCACTTTGTTTCATGTTAAAAGTTTTTAATTTTTAAAAAATACTATAAATACAGAAATCACAAATCAAATTGTCATAAAGTACATTCTCTCTCTAATATAAATCCTAGCTTTAAATTTTCATGGATAACACAAAAGATAGAGTCTCGGATTCCAAAGAGAAAATGTATTTCTTTTGGTGCTCTTTACTCTCCTCCCAAATAGATGTTTCATAAAAAGAAAAAAATCATTAATAAGTAAAAGCTGGAGAGGTAGTACAGTGGCACAGGGTAATTCTTCTGCAACAAAACAAAACTACCACAACTATAAAGCCAATAAATGTCATAAAAAGTAAATGTCATAAAGTAGCAAATTTGGAAGCCATGAATTAGGAAGAAATATCCTTGGTTTTTGAATTATATATGAATAAAATTGAAAATGTTTTACTGCATAAATAAAGTTCTCTTTGACTATAGGAAGATGGAATTGGTGATGACCATGACTACAACCCCAAGTGTGGGGGCCTTCACAGGCCCTCAGAAAGGAAATAACTTGGGATCCAGAGCTTTGTACAATGCTGCCTACCTTGCACTCAGCGGAGGTTCTTTCAGTCCACAGCTAAAGTCCATATGGTCCCTTGAGCCCCACCAAGTGTGTGATTCCTGAGTGTAAAATGAGCTGTAATCCCAGAGCATGACTGATTTTGACCTTAAAACCATCAAAACAAGCTAATTTTTATTTTCTCTGCTGTCCTTCCTTTAATGTAAAAATGAATGAACCTTTGAACTGGCTGTTATAGTTTGGTGTTTTGTTCTGCTTCCACTGGATGTATAAATTATAATCATTCTCAAAACATCAGAAACTTGCATTGTATCACAAAAACTAAGAGACAATGTAAACCTTTTTTGTTTTACTTTTACCCCTTTATGAGCAACATATTGCACTGCAGATCAATTGTCAGGAATGTTTATTTAGCTGAGGTCATCTTCCTGAGCTGAATGAGAGCAAAAATGGTTGATTGAAAAGTCAGTGCTCCTGAGCTCACCAATCTTCAATTTTAAGGAAGGTCAAAAGTGCTGCCTGGTTTGTCCAAGTCCAGTAGCCACTGAATTGTGTCTGAACACATGAATCTCAGCTTTTATAGTTTAATTGTTGCTGTACTAAAAAGGGTGCATAAACATCCAAGTCCCTCTGCCAACCAATTAAAGCAAAATAACAATTGTGAAGATTTTAGAGTCAGCCTTGATATATTTTGTAACTGGAAATTTTAGAAGATTTATAAGATAATTTATAAGTGATACTTGATTTTATATTCAAAATATTTAGGTATGAATGAATACATATATGTATACCTGTAAATATTTTATTGTACTAAATCTACTGATTAAAATGGGGTGTGTTAGGTTCTTAGTGAAGATGGAAGATGAAGCAGATATGTTTCAAGTCACAACTGAAATCCAAAAATAGAACCTAATTTTATTTTCTCCACTTTGATTGTTTGAGGTTGTTGACCTGTGTAGACTTATTTTCTTAGGCAATAGAGCAGTAAAAAACTCAGTCATCATTATTTATTGTTATTAACAAAGTTACCACTCAGAGCCTATGACTAAATATCAACTTATTTGAGAGCTTAGTAAACTTGGGATGTAGCATAAGCAACATGAATTGGTAGAAAAATTCCATCTTGCATTGGATGCTAATGGTTGTACAATTAACTAAGTTGCAGACATATAGTAATTTGTTCTCAGTAAACCAAACCACAAAGCACACTCACATTTAATAAAGTTTGTATATTGCTTGTCAAACACTAATAAATGATGTTGTAGTTCTACACTGTTTAATGTCAAAATGTCTTCTATCATGGTTCTTAAAAGACATAAATAAAATAATGTTAAGGTGATAATCACTGAGTTAATTCAGTTTGGAAAATATCACCTAGGAAAGACATTTAAAATGAATCTTTTAGCCAAGAAGTTACCATGTGAGTAACTTGAGGGAATGAAAATCATGTTGAATAGAAGAAAGGGAATGGTAGATATTCACACCAGTAATAATAAGGAGAAATAGTTGAGAAGTATATGAAAACTAGAACTGAAACTCTATTGGATTCATGGAAGTAGTTCAAAGAAAATGAGATCAAAGAGAAACAATGTTTTGGTGAGGTTCATCAGAGATAGAACATAGAGAAATTGTTCTAAGATATTATGAGGCCTACAGTTAAATAAATAACTCATAGCTCAATGGGATGAATAAAAGTTTTGTCTTTAGAAGGAATGATTCAACTTACAAATGTGAATATATCTGTAGACTATATACATCACCATTAGATGTATAGTCATAGCCTCAGGCAGGCATATAATTTGCTTTTCAAGCAATAAGCACCTCTGTTAGATAAATAAAAGAAGAAATATAACTCTCTAGAAAACTAAAAATACATCTAGAGAGGTGAGCAGAGGCAGAGAAGCACAATTTAAGCACCCTTATACAATATAAAGTAAAACAATAAATCAAAAAAAAGATAAAATAAAATAGAGGTAAATGTAAAATAATTGATAAGGTTGTGTCCACCATCCAAAGTATTAATAAGTAAATCACGGTTTCTGTGAGGAAAAAAATCATTCAGTTCATACTCTTTCCTCCTGGAGGTACTGGGAGACCACACTTGGGGGACAAACAAGGATCTCCACTTAAGCCCCAGTAGTGTGACTGCAACCCTTTTCCCCTCAAAGATCACACTTCACTTGATCACTTGAATCCCGTTATTCATCAATTTGCTCTCGAGCGGGCGCCAGTAACATTTCCATTGGACCCTATCACGTGCCAATGTAGCCCAATGGCATCTGGTTGATTCAGGAATATGAAGAGCCTCAAACCGTTCCTTCAGGGTCTTGACAAGGAAGTCTGACCATCTAAGGTCAGACTTTTCCTCTCAAAGAAAAGGTGCTAATGGAGGAATATGAGACTGAGTGCCTTATAAGGAAAATATTTATATTTTCAGCACCAGTTGTTTGATCACTTGTATCACTTGTATCACTTGTCTTCCTGTTGTTCATCTATTTGCTTAAGCAGGCACCAGTAACATCTCTATATGTCCTGTCCTGTCAAGAGCTAGTGTAGCCCAAGGGCATCTGCTCGCTCCAGGAACAGGAAGAGCCTCAAACCATTCCTTCAGGTCATGGGAATGAGGTCTATAATTGTTACTGGTTTTTGTCATCTCAAATACAACATGGGTAGCTTGCCATACTCTGCTGTATGGATGGTATAGTCTCAATAGTAGGCTCTCATCCTGTGCATTTACTGATGAACCACAATGGGAAGAGATCAGCTTTTCTCTTGGGTGGAGCTCTGATGAACTGTGGAATCCGGATGTTGAGAATGACTGACTTCATGATGTGGGAGTTCCTCTGGCTTCTTGATAGAATCACTGGGACGATGGGCCAGGGCTAGAACCCTCCTATAACTGTATACAGTGTATGAATATGAAAGATCCTGGGAAGGACCTGGTCCTAATTTCCATTATTGTCTAAGACTATCGCACAGCCGCAGAACAGAGCTGTGGGTCTGGAGTGTCTCTCTTCTGCTGGCTGTAGTGTCTGGGAGCTTGCAGCCACACTTGCCAACATCGAGGTGGAGGAATGAGAGGAGGAGCCCAAATTCCCGCCTCCAAGTCTGGCCAGCATGCCCCTTCACCACCGCACGGTGAGCAAACCCTAAGAGCTATGTTGGACTCGGTGAGCAGCTGACTGAGTCATATACCACCCTCCAGAACTCCATGGGCTGCTCCACATGGGGCAGTAGGCAGTATTTATTGATTGCAATTCTGAACATTCTGATTCGGAGGATACTGGGCAGGTGGGGTAAATGGGAGTGACCCTGGATTCAGCTGAGCCTGGGGCTGGCCTGCTACCCAGTTTCCCACAACCTGGGGAGGCATAGTTGTTGTTTGAGCTTGCAGAGTTTGTGGAACTTGGTAGGGGTTCCATATCACATTTCCTAGAAAGGGATTACTAGGATGTTGCCCCTAATAATACCTCAATCTAGCTGCCCTCATTGTCATTAGTTTCTTCTCCAATTCTTCCACAGTTAATGTACCAGTTTCCTAAAATGCTATTTTGTTATGTCACTTATGCATGTGAAAGCCTTTTTATATCTACAAGATATATTCTTATCACAATAGCTTATGATTTTAGGTCCCTTATCCTTGAATCTTTCTATGGGGCATATCCGGTGAAATTGCAGAGCTCCAGAATAGTTAATATGGAGCTATTTGATAATGCTTAGAAAATAATATAAATAATATTCAGTGTATATGGAATATATAAATAATATATTTAACCTGATTATTGATAGAGTGTATTAAGAATATTTTCACTTCTTTAGCTCCGTTTATTGAGTTTCCTTTAGGCTTATTTATGGAAGTTTGACTTTTTTTCTTCTCAGGAAAATCAATAACCATTGTATTACTTAGTCCACACATTTTATAGCACAAATTGGACAGTCTCAGACTTACACAGTTGTGCCTGTGCATTTTGTACTCTTCAAGCTATTGTAATAATATTTTATATTTTTTTCTGTTTATTAAACAAAACAGACTGTATATCATGAGATGTTACCCCTTGTGAAACCTTGAAAATTTGTTTATAAATACCTTGGGCACTAGAAACAATTCTATTGATTCTTTACACATTCGCATCTATTTGGTTTTCTCATTTTCTTGTTTATTATCATG
This sequence comes from Cryptotis parvus, assembly GCA_021461705.1. Classification (NCBI taxonomy): domain Eukaryota; kingdom Metazoa; phylum Chordata; class Mammalia; order Eulipotyphla; family Soricidae; genus Cryptotis; species Cryptotis parvus. Next base: position 28,277 of record JAJIBD010011609.1, on the reverse strand, counting down.
CTTTGTTTTGTATTAGGGTGCTTAAATTGTGCTTATCTGCCTCATATCACCTCTGCAGATGTATTTCAGTTTTCTAGAGAGGCCTATTTCTTCTTTTTATTTGTCTAACAAAGGTGCTTATTGCTTGAACAGCAACTTATAAACCTGCCTGGAGCTATGACTTCACATCGAATGGTGAAGCTTAAACTTTTATAGAAATAAATTTCTAAACACTCCTGAATAGATGCCCACATCACCTTCTAGCTGATCTCATTGTCTTTAGCTTCTTCTCACTCCAATTCTTCCTCCAGTTAATGTACCAGTTTCCTAAAATGCTGTTTTGTTATGACACTTATGATGTGAAAGCATTTTTTTTGCTTCTACAGGATATATTCTTATCACAATAGCTTATAATTTTAGGTCCCTTATCCCTGAATCTTTCCCTTATTATCAGTCTCCATTGTTTCTTTATTCCTTACCATTTTGGGTTTTTTTTGCTTCAATATAAATTCTTATTTTAGTTTTTTGAGGACCCAAGATTTTTTAAAAATTTTTAAAAATATTTTATTATACCACCATGAGATGTACAATTACAAAAATGTTCATGCTTTGGTTTCATTCATACAGTGTTCCAGCACCATCCTTCCATCAGTGCCCATTTCCCACCAACAATGTCCCCAGTTCCCTCCCCCTCCCCTAGCTTAACTCTGGCAGATTCTTTATCTCTCTTCTCTCTCTCTCTCTCTCTCTCTCTCTCTCTCTCTTCTCCCTGTCTCTCCCTTCTCTTATACATTGCGGATTACAATACATACATTTAGAGATTATCATGTACATCTTTTTTTGCCTATATTCAATGCTCAGTTCTAGACTGTTATTATCATTTTCAATGATTATTAGCACACTGTTGCCTTCTCTGTCTTACCTAATCTCTGAATTCCACATGTTTGTGATAGATTTCAGCTCTTGACAATACCTCCTGATCCATGTTTTGTCTGACCTTGGATATTGGTATCATAATCACTTGTCACTTCACTTGTCTTTCCGTGTTCATTGATTTGCTCAAGCGGGCACCAGTAATATCTCCATACATATTGTCGTGTGTGTGTGCTAGTGTAGCCCAAAGATATCTGCTTGTTCCAGGAACACAAAGAGCCTCAAATCATTTGTCAGGTCATGGGAATGAGGTCTATAATTGTTACTCGGTTTTGCCATATCAAATACAACACAGGTAGCTTGCCAGACTCAGCAATTATGATATCAGGTGTCATTATATATATATATATATGTGTGTGTGTGTGTGTGTGTGTGTGTTATGTGTGTGTTTGTGTGTGTAGGTGTGTATGTCAAGCCCATCTGATTTTCGATGCCTTGCAAACACGACAGCATCCATGATTTTGGATAGTAGATGGAGGTCTGAACACTGGATTCCTTGGGACATCAAAAGATCACCCAGCCACCCAGTTACAAGATGGTCAGACTTCTTCGTCAAGACCCTGAACAAACTATTTGAGGCCCTTTGTATTCCTGAAGCAAGCAGATGCCATTGGGCTACACTAGCACATGATAGGGTCAAATGGAAACATTACTGGTGCCTGCTTGAGCAAATCAATGAATAACGGGATGTCAAGTGATCAAGAAGTGATGTGTATGTGTATATATATTAATATCATGCAAAAATGCAGTCATTCTATATCTGGTTTTTTTTCCTTCTGGCTAATTTCACTCAACATGATCCTCTCCATTTCCATCCATTTAAGGGCAAATTTAATTACTTCAATTTTTTAACAGCTGCATAGTATTCCATTTGAATTTGGTGTTTCTCGTCTAAGTCATTTTTTCATTGAATATGCCAGAACATTTGTATTTTTGTTTTCATGTATTTCTTTTCCCTGCCATTTTTTTTGTCAAAATTCCACTCCTATCTAAGTGTTTCTTCAGTTCTGTACCCAAACTTCTTGGTAAAAGGATACTGTTGGAACTTTGCTTATTTGTTCTTTTCATAACTCTTATGATATTGAACTGACTACATATCTTTCCTTGATGGTCTGTGGTCTTTGTTTCCATGAAGGCAGAGGAAGAACTTGATGTCATTACCATGCAAAATACTTAGCCAGCTCAAGATATTTTATGAACATTGTTCATAAGTTTTATATAAAGCAACAACAAGCATGAATATGTTTCAGGCAGTTAAGATAACTTTTTATTGACTCCCCCATGAGATAGACCATTACGAAGCTGTTCATGACTGTGTTTCAGTCATACAGTTTTCCATATCTCCACCTGTATATATTTCCCAGCACCAGTGTCTCCAGTTTTCTTCCCACCACCCCTCTCCCTCCCTCCTGCAACCTGCTTCTATAGCATGCACTGTTCTCTCTCTCTTTCTCTCCTCTCTCTCTTTCTCTCTCTCAGATTTTGTCCATGTGGTTTGAAATACAGATACTGAAAAGCTATCATGTGTATCCCTTTATCTACTTTCAACACTCAGTTCCAGTCCAGTGGTGTAACCGTTTCCAACTATTATCAAACTATTATTGTCATACTGGTTCCTTCTCTCTCATACCAACCCTCCACCCCACACACACATACACTTTTGGTAGATTTCAATTGACCAGTCCTGCTGGCTCCTGTATTCCCTGGTCTTGGATATTGGTCTCATAATATATTTTATATATCACAAACAAATGTAGTTATTTTATATCTGTCCTTCTTCTGACTCACATCACTCAGCATGATAGTCTCTATGTCATCCATTTATAGGTAAATTTCATGACTCTATTTTAATAGCTGCATAGTATTCCACTGTGTATATGTTCCTCACTTTCTTTAATCACTTGTCTCTCATTGGACAGTCAGGTTTTTTCCAGATTCTGCTATACCAGATTCTGCTATACCAGCTCAAATTTTTATTGATATTAATTCATAAGTAAGTGACCAGATAAATAATTGTATCTGCAAAACATTTGTTGAGCTTCCTGGGAAGTATAAATGTTTATAGCAACAGGTCATGAGTGTCATGTTAGGGAACTCAGGCACTGTTGTTGTGAGACAAGTAAATAGGATATTGTTTCACCTTTTTTTAACTTAATCAATTTTTTAAAATTTTATTATATCACTGTGAGATAGACCATTAAAAAGTTGCTCATGGGGGCTGGAGTGATAGTCCAGCAAGTAGGGCATTTGCCTTGCACACGGCTGACCCGGTTCAATCCCGGCATCCCATATGGTCTCCTGAGCACTGTCAGGAGCAATTCCTGAGTGCAGAACCAGGAGTAACCTCTGAGCATTGCCAGGAGTGACCCAAAAAAGAAAAAAAAGTTGCTCATGATTGGGTTTCAGTCATACAGTGTTTAAGCACCCATCTCTCCACCAGAGCACATTTTCAAGCACCAGTGTTCTCAGTTTCCCTCCCCACTCCCCTAACCCCAGCTTGCCTCTATAGCAGGCACTTTTCTTCTTTTCTCTCTTTCTATTTTTGCACATTGTGATTTGCAGTACATACAATGAGGGATTATCAAGCATATCCTTTACCCACTTTCAATACTCAGTTCTGATTTAACATTAACATTTCCAACTATTAGTAACAAACTGATCCCTTCTCTGTCTTTCCTATCTTTTGCTCCCACGCACTTGTAGTAGATCACCTTTATCCTCCTTCTAGACTTGTTCTTCAGGCCCCTGTTCCCCTAGAAGACACATCTCACATGTTTGTCTATTATTTTCTTCCTTATTTTAACCCTGGAGAAGCCTATGTTATCTCTTGAACACACACTTCGCTTTTTTTCTCCATTCATATCTTTCTAAGAAATTTTCAATCAAAACTCTGTTGAGTCACACACACACACACACACACACACACACACAAAAAATCATCTCCAGCCTGATTGGCTGGTGGATGGAATGTTTTTTTATTTTAAGTATAAACCTTTTCAGTTTTTATTTTCTTGTTTTTCTGTCTGAGATAACAGGCTCTTCTCTGTGGTTCAGACACATATTCGGAGCACTTTTGATATAAACTATTTTATGGAATCAGTACCTAAATGAGTAAGTGGAGAGCATATTGAGTTTTCCCATGGATAATGCAGTCAGGGAATCAGACTCAAACAGTTACAGACATCACTGAAAATCTGCATAGGATCTCTTACCACATCTGGGTTCACTTGCATGTGGGGATGAGAGTACCTGCCTTTTTATAGTGTTTATCATGGTATATCCATAACCTATTCACAAAGAACTGTGGGTGCTTAGTGATCCTCAAAATGTGACTGGTTCTCAATGACACAGCCACCTATCCCGGCTCACCTGGGACGATGCTGAGGCATATTCCATATGGACGGTCACTAGTGATATGCTGAGTCTAGGATAGACCTTTCTAACTAAGGTATTTAGAAATTTAGAATATAGCACATAACTAATGATATAAATGCTTATAACATTTTTTTTGAAAATTGTATTAAATTTGAAATAGGAAAGTAACTCAGACACAGAATGCATGCTTTGATGTTTGATGCCAAGTTTGATCTAGCACCACAAGCAAAAATCTTAGTCCCTGGGAGCACAATTATATGCACACATATACATATGTATATATATACATATATATGTGTGTACATATATGTATATGTATATGTATTTGTGAATATATATGTATATATACATATATATATATACACATATATATGTTGCAGGACACCTAAAAGCCTCTGCATCTCTGCATCTGCCCTGGATTGCCTTCTGCAGATCACTTAGTACATAGGGGGTAGTTTAAATGTGGCAGTTTATTTGACCATGTATTCTATACTGGCTGGTATAAATATTCTCTTATGCTACCACAATCATTGTGGGACTAGCTAGATCTTACCAGCATATTTGCCTGGCCACTTTGGATCTCTAATTAGCTCAGAGAGAAATGCTCTTTGCCTCCAAGCAAGCAAGCATGACTCCCTGATAACTCAAAGGCAACTAAAATACAAAATTACCGTGAAGTAGATGAGACTCTTGTGAAGGCTTGGAGAAATATTTAACTGGCATTAGTATAGTCTTTGGTACAGAGACATGCCATATCAGAAATCCCCTTCTCTAACCTATAAAGGCATTTCCAGGCAGATCTTGGCTCAAGACATTAGGTGAGGTGCTGAGAGAAATTACCTGAGGGCATTTGACCCTTCTTGCCAGGGGAAGTTACATTTAGCTTATAGCTCCTCCCAGCTCTGCTAGGAGTCTTTGAATTAGCACTGGGTCCTTGTAAACAGTCAGAAGACCTCCCGAAGTTGCTACATTTCTATAGAGCTATTTTCCTGTTTTCATCTCTAGATAGCCCAGCCCAGAATGGGCTGGGCTGGGAAGTTTGGACGGATTTCTAGCTATAAAATAAGCTGCAAGAAAAAAAAGAAGCTCCCTTTTTCTCCCTTTTTGTCATTTCGGCTTCCCTTGGCGTTTGCCTCTCCGTCCTCTCCATCTCTGTCGGGCCTCAATACGTGGTGGCAGCCATCTTGGCCTACACGTGGCTGGGGCCTAGCTGGGAACCCAGAATCCGGAGGTTTTACCTACTCTTGGATTGTATATTGGAACCTGTGATAGTAAAGCCCTTTTTAAAACTGCATCGGATTCCTGAGTTTTCATCCATTCCCCACAGGCTTCGGAGGTAGAAGGGAACTTGCTTCCCGGCACTGTTGGGGACCCCGGCATTCCGTGACATATATAAGCACATATATAATTGTCTATACATACATACACACATATAAATATATCTATGTATATATGTATGTAATATATGCATACATAAATGTATGCACATGTAAATTACATATATATGTTTATTGATTTATTTGGGTTTGGGAAGCCACACTTTTCATTGACTATTGCTGACTCTATGTTCATAAATTGGTCCTGGTGCTGCATGCTTGGGGAACCATTGATACTAGGGATTGAACTGCTATCTACATCCTGTAAAACATGTGCTCAGCTTAATGAACTATCTTTGGTTCCTATTGTTTATTGTTGCTATTGCTTTTGTGCCACACACAGCTGTGCTTAGGACTTATTCCTTCTTCTGTGCTCAGAGGTCACTCCTGGGTGGGTTGTGGCACGCTGGAGGGTGTTGTGGATTAAACCCAGATTCAAATCAAGTACCTACCTGTTGGACTATTTCTCTGGAGCTCTCCTACTTTTTTTTCTTCATCACACCACAAAAATCCACAGATTGAAAACTATAAATGAAATACGAAATTTAGATATTTGATAATATTTATGACAATGGGAAAATATTACCTCCAATAATAATATTAGTATGTCTTAAAATCAAGAGAAAATACATTTTCAGGACAATAAATAAAATAGATAATTTTGTTATTAAACAGTAGGATTAAATAGAATCAGCTGTATTCTTGTTTTATGAGATAATATGTATGTGTTTAATAAGACTGATACCAAAAATATAAGGCCAGAGAAATTTTGGAAATAAGAGCCTGAAAATTCAATATAGGAAAAATAACGAGGAAAATAACTACTGAAAAAAGAAATTGTATACTAAGATTATGAAATACTAAATACTTTCATCTTATTAACAACCAAGGCTGGATTCATAAGACACAAAAGTAAATATTTACATTTTCAAAAATTTAGGCAAAGCTCTTTTAGAAACACTCTTTTAGAAACATGTATTAAGAATGCAGAAATTAGCAAAAAAATTTTCATAAACTATCATATTAAAAAGGAAGTAATAAGCTTATTCTAAGGTTACAGAATCTTTCATCATAAAATGACTCCTTCCCCCCCATTATAGCAAATCTTTAAGTAACATAATTTTGTTTTCTGGTTCCTCATCATTAAGTTGGTGAAGATAAAATATTGATTGCTTGCCAAGGCCACTGTTTGCATTTTGAACATTTCCTCTTATGTGTGGGTTTTCTCCAGGTATTCTCATTTCCACTTACATCACACCTGTGTTCAAGGGTGTGTCTAAATTGTCAGTTTGAGTGAGTATGTGAGTATGATTGTGTATATACTGCTCACTTGCATATACTGTAAGTCAAGATCATACTGGGCTCCACACAACCCTATTTTACCTCCCTTGAAACATTCCTTCCTTCCTTCCTCACCTCCACTCCTTTAAAATTGACTTTCCTGATTTTAGTGATAATGTTATCTTCCTCCACTTATGTTCCCGTGTTGCTTCCAGTCAACCTCTTCACTCCTCTCCAAAATTGGATCTCTCAAGTCTCTTTTCTAAGTATCCAATGCCAGGGTTTATTATCAATTGATATTGTTTATTCAATACAAGGACCCGCCCTGCAGAGACCCGCCCTTCAGAGGAGAGTATTTCAAACCCAGGAATGCTTGAGCCTAAAACACAGGTACACCCGGCAGAGCAGAAACCAGCTTTCCCCGTTGCAGCGGCGCAGTGCGCGCGCTTACCTCCAAACTACCACAAATATTCTACCCACCCCTCTGAGAGAGCCCCACAAAGCAATGAGAATATAGTGCCCGCATGGCAGAGCCTGGCAAGCTGTCCGATGCGTGTTCGATATGCCAAATCCAGTAACAAAAATGTTATTTTCCTGACCCCAAAAGAGCCCTTAATACGGCAGCAGTAAGAAAGGCAAACAAGCAGTGCCTGATAAAATTTCACGGCTGTCCTAGGCTGCCAAAACGAAGAAGGACTAAAATGACTGTCTGTACTTTCAATGCACGTACACTGGCAACGGAAGCATATATTGAGGATCTGATGCTGCAAGCAAGAAAGATCAAGATACGACATCATTGGTCTGACTGAGACAAGAAGGCGTCCAGTCGCATCATGCTGTATTTGACACCGGAGAAGAATTGTTCCTTGGAACATGTGATGAAAGAGGCGTCGATGGCGTTGGTGTCCTTGTCAACAAAAACATGGCTGTCAACATTGATTCATTTGAATGCCTAACAAACCGAATAGGACGATTACACTTGAGGAGATGTGGCCCACTGCCAACAATTTCTATCTTCATTGTCTATGCACCAACATCCACATACAAAGAAGATGAAATTGAGAAATTCTACATGGAATTGGAGGAGTTCTATAAAAAGATCACACCTTCTACAAGATCATAGTCGGTGATTTTAATGCCAAGATAGGACCGAGAAGATCGGCTGAAGAACTCCACATCGGGACCCATGGCCTAGAATGGAACGAACAGGGTGAGAGACTATCTGAGTTCATCATGTCCACCAAGACTATTCATGGGAACTCACAGTTTCAGAAGGCTGAAGTGAAACGTTGGACATGGGAATCTCCTGGCGGACAGTTCCACAATGAAATTGACGACATCATCTTCAATCGACGGTTTTGTCTGACCGATGTTGCTGTCGTCCCCAAATTCCAGACAGGATCGGACCACTGTCTCCTTCGGTGCAAAATTCTACTTCCCTAGCGACGGGAGAAAAGGCTGCAAAGTTTAAGAAGAGAACTCCCAGAACGACCACCAACTGGGAACTCTTTAGCACCATTGCGGCAACATGGGAAGATACCATCATTGATGACATCCATGAAGAATACAACCGACTGGTTCAGCACCTCCATGATTGTGCGAAGAATGCCGAGAGAGAGAAAAACACAAAAGGACGCTTGTCTTCAGAAACTCTTGAGCTCATTCGCCAACGTGGCAAGGCGCGAGCCTCAGGAGACCAAATGCTAATGTCCAAGCTTGCTAAACAGTGCAGAGAAGCGATAAAAGCAGACCTCAAAGAAAGAAGAGCAGAAATACTGGAAGATGCAGCAGAAGCCGGGAAAAGTATTCGCGACTGCCCGCCTGTCCTTCGCCAACTATAAGACCAAGATGACTGCCCTCCGACGCCCTGATGGATCTATCACATCTTCCAGAAAGGCAATGGAGAAGATTATCCAGGACTTCTACTCAAATCTCTTTGATAGCCACATCCACCTGCCCACATACCAAATTCCACAGGATGGATACGTCATTCCCAACGTTCTCCCTTCTGAAATAAGACATGCCATCTCATCGGTAAAGAAGGGAACAGCACCAGGCCTAGACAAAGTCAGACTCGAACATCTGAAGAATCTACCGTCGGTGCTCATCAATACACTAGCTCGGCTCTTCACACGCTACCTGTCTGAATGCAAGGTGCCCTCCCAATGGAAAACCAGCAGGACAGTTCTACTGTTCAAGAAGGGAGACATTCATGACATCAGCAACTATCACCCCATCTGCATGTTGTCTGTCATCTACAAGCTGTTTACACGAGTTATCCTGAACAGGATTAGCAGAACACTAGATGAAGGACAACCATGCGAGCAAGCAGGTTTCTGGAAAGGATTCAGCACAATCGACCATATCCACACAGTAACCAAGCTCATTGAGGTTTGTAGGGAGTACAAGATACCGCTCTGTCTCACGTTCATTGATTTACAGAAAGCCTTTGATTCTGTGGAAACTGAAGCAGTCATTGAAGCCCTAGTCAAACAGGGTGTTCAAACCCAATACATCAAGATCCTCCGTGAGCTGTATTACGGATTCACCACCAGGATCTCACCATTCTACAAAGAAGTGATCATTGATGTCAAAAGAGGGGTTCGACAGGGTGATACCATCTCACCAAAACTCTTCAGTGCCACCCTCGAGAACATCATGAGACAATTAGAATGGGAAGGAATGGGAGTGAAGATAGATGGTCGGCAACTACACCACCTCCGCTTCGCTGATGACATCGTTCTAATAACACCAAACATTAGCCAAGCGGCACAAATGCTGGCTGACTTTGACCGAGAATGTGGAAAGATAGGTCTACAGCTGAATCTGAAGAAAACTATGTTCATGAGAAATGAACTAGTTCCAGAGGCCCCATTCTCTCTCAATGGAACAAACATCTCTGAATGCAGCAGTTATGTGTACCTAGGTCGAGAAGTCAACATGATGAATGACCTAAAACCTGAGCTGCGCAGGAGGAAGAGAGGCGGCATGGAATGCCTTCAAAGGCATCGAAGAAATAGCTAAAAGGACAAAGAACCTCTGGCTCCGGGCACATCTCTTCGACTCCACCGTTCTCCCTGCATTAACATACGCCTCAGAGACCTGGGCCCTACGAAAGCAGGATGAGAATGCTATTTGGGTCTCCCAGAGAGGCATCGAAAGAGCTATGCTTGGAATATCACGCCTCACTCAAGTGAGAGAAGGAATCCGGAGTTCTGACCTCCGTCGCTATTCCAGAATCAGGGACGCTGTCTCGTTTGCCAAGGCATCGAAAATCAGATGGGCTGGACATGTAATGCGATTTGGAGACAACCACTGGACTAGAGCCGTTACCGACTGGATCCCACAGGATGTCAAAAGATCACGTGGCCGCCCACCTACAAGATGGTCAGACTTCCTTGTTAAGACCCTGAAGGAACGGTTTGAGGCTCTTCATATTCCTGAATCAACCAGATGCCATTGGGCTACATTGGCACATGATAGGGTCCAATGGAAATGTTACTGGCGCCCGCTCGAGCAAATCGATGAGTAACGGGATTCAAGTGATCAAGTGATTTTTTATTCCCTTGATTTGTTTCTCTGTATACCACAGATAAGCGATATTATCCTGTAATTTGTGGTTCTGCCTCTGGCTTTTTTCTTTTCTTTTTTGGGTAACACCTGTCAATGCACAGGGGTTACTCCTGGCTCTGCACTCAGGAATTACTCCTGGCGGTGCTCAGGGGACCATATGGGATGACGGGGATCAAAGCCGGTTTGGTCACATGCAAGGCAAACGCCCCTACCTGCTGGACTATCTCTCTGGCCCCTGCCTCTGGCTTATTTTGCTTAGCAATTTGGGTCAGTTCCATTCAAGTTGCTGTGAATTGACTGGCTTTTTTTAAAAAGTGCTACATAGTTGCATAGTATACTAGTGTGTTTATATGTCACAGATTTTTCACCCTTTTTTTTGTCATTTTGGGTTGCTTCTCAAGCCAGGCTATTATGCTAAGAACTGTAGTGAACATAGGTATGCATATATTTTTTCGAGATAATATTTGTATGTTTATGTGTTATATAAATAGAAGTGGAATAGCTGTATTAAATGGGAGTGCTAGTCTCCCCAATTTTGAGAAATGTCATTACTTTTTTAATAAATGTTTGAGCCGGTGACACTCCCACTGGCAATGAATGAGAGCACTATTGCACCATATGCTCATATACGTTTGTTTTGTTTTCAGGTTTTCTTATATATATATAAATATATATAAATATATATATATATATAAATATATATATAGGTATAGGTATAGTATACATATCCACACGGCAAGCTTGGCAAGCTGCTTGTGTAGTATTTGATATGCCAAATACCAGTAACATTTGTGTTAGGTCATTGCCTTGACCTAATATAATGGTTTGAGGCTCTTTATGTTCCTGGAGCAAGCGGATACCTTTGGGTTCTACTAGCATGAGACAGGACATATGGAGATATTACTGGTGCCCGCTCTAGCAAATAGATGATGAACGGGAAGATAGTGACAGTGATAGTATACATATATCACTATCACTATATCACTATATAGTATACATATATACATATATATGTATACATATATACATACACATATGTAGGTATGGCTTCCACTCACATCCCACAGATATGCATCTTTATGACATAAAACATGTACATATTTATGTATATAAATATATATGTTCTTCTCACTGGTGTGATACCTCATTGTTTTTTGATACTAATGACTCAGCATTTTTGGTGACACTGACATTTATTTTCCCTATTATTATTGTCCATTCTATAAGAATAGTGTCTATTCATCTCCTTTCCACTTTTTAATGGGGTTAGCTTTTTTTTTTTTGTTTTGGCTGAACTGTGTGAACGCTTTGTAAATTTTAGATGTCAGTTCTTTATCTGAAGTAATATTATCTGTGAACATCTCCTCCTAGTCAGTTGGATGTCTTTGTTTTATTTTATTTTATTTATTTATTTATTGCTCTTTTGGATCACACCCGGTGACGCCCAGGGGTTACTCTTGGCTCTTCATTCAGGAATTACTCCTGTTGGAGCTTGGGGAACCATATGGGATGCCAAGGATTGAACCTGAGTCGGCGGCGTGCAAGGCAAACGCCCCACCCACTGTGCTATAGCTCTGGCCCGGATGTCTTTATTTTAGCCCTAGGTTTTTTTTTTAAATTTTAATCATAAGGAAACTTTTCAACTTTATACAATCCCACTTGCTTATTTTTATTTTTGTTACCTTTTTCATTGGATTCAGTCAACGTAGATCTATTTTACATCTAGACCGTTGAGTGTGCTTGGGTTTTCCTTAATGGTTTCTGACCTTATTAGTAGGTTTTTGATCCACTTTAATTAATTGTTTTGTGTATGGTATGACATGGAACAGTATCACTTTTCTTATTTTATTTGAATCTTTAATGGCCATCTGGTTTTCTCATATATTAAAGAATCTTTCCTTGGTCCAGTTTGTGTACCTAACTCTTTTGTTAGAGATCTATTTTTCATATACCTTAGTACTTAACACTAGGGTCATAATTCTGATCCATTTATGCCATCCTATTCTTATTTCAGTGCTTTTCTGTTTTGGTTGTAATCAATCTATATAGTACAAAGTCAGGGAATATGATTAATTCCTCTCCACATTTTTAATATTGTTTTTGGCTACTCATAGGTTTTTATGTTTTCATATAAATTTTTAGTCTAATTCCTTGAATAATGTCATTGGGAATTTGATGGGAATTGCATTAAATCTGCACCACAAGAGAATATAGGAAAATACATTCACAACCTGGGATAGAAATAATTTATTGATGAAAACACAAAATTCTTTTATTATTAGAGAATATATTGGTTAATTTTACTAAAATGTTTTAAAATTTGAATAATATATAAAATTCTACCTAAAATCGATGAACAATGGAAGATAATTGAAGTGATACTATAAAATCCAAAAAAGTAATTTTTGTTAAAAATTATATTTGCAACATAACTAACAATGATTTTAACATTGGAAGGACATGTGTAATTCAAAAACAAGTAACTAAAAGATGAAAAATAAAAATGAACAAAAGCACAGAAAGCAAACTGACCCTTATATAAGATTAAACTCACCCTTTAGTAGGAACTAAAGATGCATTAGTTACAACAAAAACATGAGACAATTACCATTAAATTTTTACAATTACAATTTGTAGTTTCCCCTAGAGCTTTCCAATGTATAATTGTCCAAACTCTCTGGAGCTATATATTTAACACCTGCAGAAAGTTTTAAATTCCATGCAAATATTTATTTTATTGTTTATATTGCTTTTTCAATAAAAATCACCACTTGTATCACTTGTCTTCCCGTTTTCATTGATTTGCTTAGCGGGCACCAGTAATATCTCCACATGTCCTGTCACGAGCTAGTGTAGCCCAAGGGCATCTTCTCACACCAGGAACATGAAGAGTCTCGAAATATTAATTCAGGTCATGGGAATGAGGTCTATAATTGTTACTGGTTTTTGACATATCAAATATGACCCGGTTAGCTTGCCAGGCTCTGCTTGTGAGTAGAAGATTCTCAGTTCCTGCATTTACTGATGAACCACAACAGAGAGAGATTGGCTTTCTCTTGGGTGGAGTTCTAATGAGCTATGGAGTCTGGATGTTGAAAGTGGCAGCTCTCATGATGTTGGGGTTCCTCTGCATTCTTGCAAGGCTGTATTGGGATGGCAGGCCAGGACTAGAACTCACCTTCCCTCCCGGATGCCTCATGATAAGCTGAGCACAGGGAGAGCTGGTAGCAGCTCTGCCCCGTGTATCTGAATAAAACTTATAGGCAACTTTAATTATTAAGTATAAATTTAGGGGCGAGCACAAGGGTAGAGCTTAAGGGGCCGGAGCGATAGTCCAGCGGGTAGTTGCACGCGGCCGGCCTGTGCTGGCCCGGGTTCAATCCCTGGCATCCCATATGGTCCCCCGAGCACCGCCAGGAGTAATTCCTGAGTGCAGAGCCAGGAGAAGCCCCTGAGCATTGCCGGGTGTGACCCAAAAAAGCAAAAAAAAAAAAAAAAAAAGGGTAGAGCTTAGGCTCTATCCTTGTAAATCAAGCCCCTGTACCACATAGAGTTTCCTCAAATTACCATGAAAGGTCACAAAGCTAGGAAAACACAGAGTCAGGAGTAGCACCTTTGAGTACCCCTTGTTGCTGCCCAACAACTCTATCTTTCATTAAAAAGAAAGAATGAATACTAGGATGATGATTATAGGAGATTGCTGCTGATTCACCTTAGATATACACATCCGATCTGTAGAACATATGACTCCTCTATTTTTTTAATATATTGGAAACTTTGAAAATAAAATTTGAAATTTTCAAGGGTGAAGGGTTCCAAGATTATTAAATTGAGCCTGATGTAATAATATGGATCTTTACAAAAGAAACCAGGAGGATCAGATACACAGAGAGAAAGTTATCTGAGGATTATTGCAAAAAGAAGAAAAGTCAATCAATGCATCGAGGTAAGAAATGAGGACAACTAGTAGAAGCTGGAAAAGATCAGGAAAACTTCTTCCCTTTACTTCCCATACAGGATACCTCTCATCTAGCATCTTAATTTTAGACCATCCAGGGTGACCTTAGAGTATTGATTTTTAGTACTGTAATATGTTGTAATTAATCTTTTAGATCACAATATTATAACTTGTTACTCGTCAATAGGAAATTAATATAAATATGAGATGGAGATTGGCATTTTCTTTCACTGTTTATTATGAATGTTACCAGAAAATTCTCAATTCATTGTGGTCAATCCAGTTTTCTTTTACTGCAGCATAATATTTATCATTTGAGGTCCAATCAATTAACTCCTTGAGAAAGATAAGGTTACAATCAGAAAGAAGCATGAAGTTTATCAGATGAAAACTACTAGACATACACTGATTTGTCACTTATTAATGACACATGCCCTCCATCAGGTTATCCCATTTAAACCTATTTACATGAATATACCCTCTTGAGTCACCATGAAAATTTGTAAGGATGCAAATTGTCATATGAGAATTAAGCACTATATTCTTCTTATCTGCATACAAAATAAGACACAGTCAAGAGTAGTAGTAACAATAATGTTTCAACTAAAAGGGAGAATTTCTTTTAGGTTAAACATTTGGAAACTACCCTGACCTTCACCGCCTTGCTAACGAAGTGATCCCACAGGCCCGGACTGTGATTGTCGGTGGATCTATTTAGAGAGAAGGGGTAACTGCATGTCTTCTAACTCACTGGCAGCTTTCAATCTGTCCTTGTGTAGCTGTTGATCTGTGAGGTGATCGAAAGTGCCAAATGACTAGAGAATGAATGGCTGCAATTTTCAGTGTTCTTGCTAGTCGAATCTTTGTTCCTGTAAGTTGCTGGAGTCAGCCAGCTCAATACAGCTGATTTATTTTTAAAGGATAATGGATTTTAGGGAGGTGGTCTCGAGATGGGTGGCTACTTCTACGTGTGGAAGGTATTTCTGTAAATACTTGTGTTCTTATGTAATCAAACATGTTATTCACATAGGAGGGACCAAGAAGCTGTTGAAAGGACACACAATTGTACACTGACACACACAGTGTAGATAGTTAAATTATAGAACATTAGCTATCATGATAAATTAAAGAGAAGACAATTGTAAAATACTACATAATATCAATTAGCATAAAACATATGCTTTACTTAGACAACTGGGATATTATATGGCTCTGGAAATTTTGGAAGGACAGACTTCAGAAGTATTGTGGAAATTATAATTTGCATAATCAGATTCTAGTCAGTTGTTCATTTGAAATATGACACCAGAAAATGTGATTAAAGTATCAAGTGGAAGAGAAAGATGTGAAAGGCACATTTGTAATAGATTTGAATCTCTTGGATTATTTTTAAATGTAAGTGGTTGCTGTTTTTCTCAAGTTCTCCTGAATTGATCACTGTCCAGGAGTTCAAAGATAAGGGTGTCAGAGAGATAGATATTAGAATCAGGAAAAGAAATGTTTTGCTGTCATCCACCTGCCTCTGGTGCAAAAGTGATCCAACTTTTGTACCAGGAAGCTGATGTCAGTAGTTTTTTACTCCATATGACATCTGCAAATCTGAGTGAAATAATGTGTTCTTATTTTTAGCAACTGGTAACATTTCTTTGTTTTTATCTTTGCATGTATTTAATTTCTTCCATCCATACTATAACTTTTGCTAGGTAGATAAGAAATTGTAGCTTATTTTTCTGAGGTCATAAATCTGAAAATTACTTAAGGAAAACTATCTAAAATTTAGTATCTTGGAGCAGCCCATACTACTGTATTGAAAAGATAAATCTATAGAGGCTGCTTACAAGTATTCCAAGAAATAATTAGAATTTGTGTTTTATTAATTTATATATATAAACTTCTGAGAGGATTTAATAATTTAGATAGGTTTCATTTAGGTATGTCTCATTCATGTTCACAATCTTCACTCACAGGAACTGTAGATGGATAATAATTATATATTCTTTTGCATAGGACTTAGATATGTTTTCCCCAAGTCTGTTATTGTGGTTGTGCTTTTTTAAGCCACAAGAAGCTGTTAACACTCAATTTGAGCTCCTCATTACCAATGGATTTGTGGAACATCAGATAATAGCCAAAAGATTAAAATCCTTACTTAAAAAATTCAAGACTTTTATTATGCATTTTATAACACAGATACTTTAGCTGCAGTAGAATGTTCAAATTAGAGCAGGTACTTGGTAGGTTTTGCTTTCATTATTTTTCTGTGTTTATAATTATACCAAGCCCAAATATATTGTTAATAATAACTCTAAAAAGTTGGTGCAAAGATACAAAGAGAATGCAGATATTTATAGAAACATAGCATTAATTCCTGTGTCCTTTTCATACAGTTCATAATATTGCCAGGTTTAATCACAGCTATCTGTTCTCAAGGAACTATTTAGTTTGAAGCAGTTTTAGACATGGACATTCCTTGACCTGAATTCTTAGCAGCCTGGAGTGGAGAAAAATGAGGATTGTAGTTAGAAATGGTATTATCATATATTTTTAAATGAAGAAAAAGCATATCCTGGGAAGCCAGCATGAAACACATTCATAAAGATTTGAAGCTGTACTTTAATATATGTTTAAGTCAGGAGTAGAAGGGTGCTTTTTGTTCATTCCCACCCTCAACCCCCCACTCTCCTGACAGGTGGGAATACTGCTTTGCCAGCGTGAGCCAGGAACACTCATTAATTTTTTCTCACTTTAGGCAAGAAAGCTTATTCCCTCACACCAGAGGTGCTTATCCTCTGACCCACTCTGACCTTATGTAAGGCTAGTGAAACCGTCTGCAAAACAGCAAGGGGAAACATGTATAGATGCTTCCCCTGTGGGTTATGTGGCCTCTAGCCTTTCTTTCGTTTAAAGAAACGGAATGAATTAAGATAGCAAGCTTTTATATCCAAGAAAAGCTCCCTTAGAGTCCCAGGTCTATCACTTATTTAATGTGTTCAATTGGGAATATTACTGTACTGCTGTGAGCATCAGCTTTCTCTCTAGAAAACGTAGATTATACTACCTGCCTTGTAGAAAGGTTTGAGAAGGAGAAAACAGTGCAACCAGTGTCTTGGGTAACACGCCCTACTGAGTCTTAGCCTCCAGCTACACTTAGCATATGTGGAGAGCTGGTTCCTGCCTTTGGGGAATCTCCATAGCAGACACAATGGGAGTTCGGGCAGAATTGGACTGATTTCATAATTTTATATGGCATAAATATTTTTATCATGAATCTTGATTGTCCCAGATCAATATTCTGTTCCTTCAGGTCCCCGCATGGGACATACATGTAGATATCCCAAGATATTTTTTTTTCAATCCGGCCCAGGTATGCTGAACCAGAGATTCTCAGACATGGGGAAGAGCTGCTACTTGCTCTCCCTGTGCCTAGCTGCACGTGAGGCGCCCGGGAGGCATGGCGGGTTCTAGCCCTGGACTGCCACCCAGCAGAGCCTCACATCAAGCCAGACCACCCTCCCTTACTCCATGGGGCCCGCCATTTTCCACCTCCGGACTTCCCTCTAGTCACAACTCCACCCAGCAGACCAGACTATCTATCACAGCCCGTCGCGGCCGCTAGCAGCCGTGCTGTTCATCAATAAGTGCTTTATTTAGAGGTGACTACAAGAGTATGCCACCCTCACGGCAAGCCTGGCATGTTGCTTGTGTAGTATTTGATATGCCAAATACCAGTAACATTTATATTAGGTCATTCCCGGGAACCTAATATAATGGCTTGAGGCTCTTTATGTTCCTGGAGCAAGCGAATGCCTTTGGGTTCTACTGGCATGAGACAGGACATATGGAGATATTACTGGTGCCCGCTCTAGCAAATAGATGATTAACGGGAAGATCGTGATCGTGATCGTGATCGTGATCCCAAGAGTACTTGGCCACGTTGGATCAACCATAACGTAATCAGTTCTCCTAGTTCAGAGACATGCCGGTGTGCCTCTGGCAAACTAATCTGTTTCTGACTCTAAAGGTAATACCAAAATTTATTATTCTGATGGATTTGGGGCCTTTGTGGGATGAGAATCTGGGATCTGCTAGCTATTTATTCATGGTAAAAAATATTAATGCCATTTCCTACAAATTATATTATGAACTGCTTTCTGGTTCAGAGATGCAGTCCTTCCTCTCTCTGCTAGGAAGATTTTGTCTGTGGAAATCAGCTCTGGCTTTTGTGAAGCTTGAGCCAAAAGCACACCTAAGGATCTACATTTTAAAAGGGACATTTACCTGGCTACATCTCTAGATAGCCCAACCCACGGTGGAATGGGCTGGGAGATTTTGGAAGGCTTCTTTCCATAAAAGAGCTAGGAAAAGAAGAAGAGGCCTTTTGCCATTGTGGCTTCTCTTGGTGTTTTCCTCTCTCTGTTCTCTCCGTTCTCTGTTGGGCTACAACACATGTGGCACATCTTGGCCTATACATGGCCGGGGCCTAGCTGAAAACCCAGAGTTTGGAGTTTTTCCTGTTCTTGGATTGTATATCAGAACCTGTGATAGTAAAGTCTTTTAGAACTGTGCCGGATACCTGAGATTTATCTATTCCCTGCTGGCTTTGGAGGTAGAAGAGAACTCGTTTCCCAGTATTACTGGGGACCCCAGCATCCCCAACACCAGTGTGCAGTATACTGAAAATTGAGCTACTGAAAATTGTTGCTGTAGGTGATATTTTAAACGTTTTTAGCTTCTTCTAGTTTAGGAATAGCCCTTAATGTGAGACAGTGCTAATAGGGGCCCAACGTTCCTGGGAATATTTTTCCCAAAGAAACGCATATGCTTAGGGTAGTGTCAACACTACAAAAGAAATCTGGTTTTTTTTTTTTTAACTGAGGAAACCCAATGTTTTATTTTAAAATTTCACTTATTTGCAGTATATAAAAATCATGGTAGGAGATTATTACCCTAGGACAATAAAAAATGAAGACCGGGAGGACTGGCCCTTGGTTGGAAACCTGCCACAAGAGGGGGAAGAGGAAGAGGGCAGTTGGGATAGAGAAGGTACCACTATAACAATAACAGTTGGAAACTATCACTCTGGACAAGAATTAAATGCCAAAAGTAGGTAAAGAGATAGATACGATAACTTTATATGTATCTGTATTGCAAACCATAGTGACAGAGAGAGAGAGAGAGAGAGGGAGAGGAAGAGGGAGAGAGAGAGATGAAAATGTCTGCCATATGAAGTGAAAGGAGGGAATTGGGAACATCGGTGGTGGGAGGTGACTCTGGTGAAGGGAAAGGTGTTGAAACATTGTGTGACTGAAACCCAATCATGGACACCTTTGTAACTGTTTATCTCAAAGTCATTTAATTAAAAAATGAGACATAATTTACATAGAATAAATGACCCACAGCCCAATGCATAATTATACATGTAAGAACGTGAGAGGTGACCCATTTAAGAGATAGAATTTTTTAGTGACTTTGGCATTTTACTAATGCTTCTTTAGAATTTGTGTCCTTTATCCTGACCAGTGGTAATTACTGTTCTGGCTTTTCAACCACAGATGAACTTTGGAAAAATGCTATCTTTCTTGAATATCATATAAAGACAATCCTACAGTATGTCTTTTTGTTTGTTTTCTTCTTTTGCTTTGAATAATGTTTTTGAAGTTTATCTATGAGTCAGCACTTGTGGATGAATAGATATCCACAGCAATAGATATACATGAATAGAAAAAAAAAGCAACTGAAATAGTCAAATATCTATTCATGTTGTTAATTTCAACATTTTACTATTATAAAAAATGTTGTTAACATTCTTTACAGTCTTTGGGGGACAAATCTTCATTTCACATGAGAATAGTCAAAAAATTGGAATTGCTGGGTCATTAAAAATATTTCTGTTTAAATCTGTTAGAAACTGTCAAAATGTTTTACAAAGTAGCTTTTATTACTTATTTCACCAGAATATATAAAAGTCCTACTTCCATACATCCTCCCTAACATGTATTGTCAGTGATTTTAATTTTAGTGTTTCACGGTAATTTGTGGTATGTTAATGTTGCTGATGAGGGGTGTAGATGTCGCTGGGGGAGGCCAGATCTTGAACAAGTAGAATACCCACAAAGAAGGTTGAATAGAACAGCTACAAAGTAGGTCGAGTAGAGCACCCACAAAGAAGCCTCCATGAACCACTTTGGGGGGGAAATTGCTCCACTTTATTAGTTGGATCATGGATATTTATTTTAGTTTGGGAAAGCAGGTGGGAACTCTGGGTCAACCTATCAGGTAGTAGCATTGGAACTCTGTCAGCCAATCATGTATGGTGAGAGATGGGATTTAAACAAGGGATTATAGCAGGGTATCTGCTTTAATCTAGAACAGGTCTGGTGGTGCTTCTGTACAGGGTTTATGTTTAACTACAATAGTAGCCTTTTTAATATATGTAATTTGCCTCTTCCTGGCTGGAGAGACAGGTTTAGTTGTTAAGCTGCTTGCCTTGCATGCGGCTGACCCTGATCGATCCTGGCACTACAGATGGTCCCTCAAGCGGCGACAGGGTTCCATCCTGAGAACAGAGCCAGTGATAGCCCCTAAATAACACTTATGTGCCCAAACCCATCCCCCAATTAATTTGTATATTTTTATTCTTAAAGAGAATTTTAAATGCTTATTATTCTTATGGTTTTCTTCTTTAGCTTATTTATTGTACCAATAAATCAGAGACTTAATGACCAATTACATATTTCTAGGTTCCTTGTGTGTCAGGGCTGGGTAAGTGTTTCAATTAAAAGTAATTGGTGTTTTAAAAAAAAGTCATTCCATTCCAAATATATTTTCATATCCCAAATCAAGTGTAATTGGTAATGAAGAACTATGACTTCTTTTAAAAAAATACACTAGGGTCTCCTTCAGATATTTCCCGAAGATCCTATAATAAGATGTTCCTACTGCTCATAGCCTATTGGAACATAGACATCACTGGGGAATGCTTTATTGCTAGCTTGTTTTGTGCCCGAGGCTGGATGATTGTTTGCACGCATTGGATAGGTTTAGGCATTTTTAGCAAAAAGACAGCTCACAATGGAGCTGTCTGACAGCTTCCCATGTGTCTGCTGCTCCACTGAGGTGTTCAGGCCCTCCGGTGACATACAGAAAAAGGAGTGATTTAAGAAGAAAGCTTCTGGGTGGCTATTATTTGGTGGCTGCTATTGAAAATGTACTTCAGGGAAACAAAGATTCATAAGTAGAAATGAACATATGGCTAACAGAGTATCAGGATTTTAAAGTTGGAAAGGTCCCTAGAGAGGACCTAGCCTAAGTATATCATTGTATGAATGAGATAAAAACACAGCTTAGTAAGATGATGGACTTTGTGGAGTTTGTAATGCTAGTCATGGGTCTAGATTCTAAATAGTCTTTGTAAGTTTAGATTAAATGGTAAGTAAAATTGAATTCTACAGTCGAATTTATATTCTACTATAAATGATGAGGAGACACACTTTGCCTCATATTGTCCTATGCAAGTAATGAAAATTTTTAAGAAAAAATGTATTCCTTTCTGATTTCATATAATAATAAACCTGGAGGCAGGGAAATTCCAGCATTAGTTGGCTTAGGGGGCAGTGGCATTAACATGGGTGTAAACTTCCTTTATTCGACATGAAGTGTCAGTTTGTTTTCTGTAGACAGGGAGATGTGCTCCCCAGTCTTACCCTCAAGGAATGCCTTGCTGCTCAGCTGTGAGAACTGAAAATGACAGGCAGCCTCTAACATCTACCGAAATGTCAGCATCTAGAGAACCATTATGTTTCAGCTATAGAAGGGCTATCTTTGTTCAGTGAATAAATTAAATCGGGGTTTAAAGAGGCACCCATGTTAGTTAAAAAACAGGACAACTCCCGTGGTTAATGCAGAGTCAGAAATCCCTGTGTGTTTGGTGAAACCTTGTTAAAC
Organism: Cryptotis parvus; assembly: GCA_021461705.1. NCBI lineage: Eukaryota > Metazoa > Chordata > Mammalia > Eulipotyphla > Soricidae > Cryptotis > Cryptotis parvus. The sequence goes on along the minus strand of JAJIBD010011609.1, from coordinate 5,858 downwards.
CTTTACTACACTCAAATATCCTTGGCTCCAATCCTACTTCTTCACACTTGTTTCTTTCGCGGAGGTGCTGGTACCAAATAAGCACATCGTGACTGACTCTCTGTTTGGCACATTACATTTATATATATATATATAAAATTATAATATATATTACATATTATATACATAAATTTTATGCTATTTTCCTAAGATAAAATGATCAGATGTAGAATTATTAGATTGTAAAAACATTCTATTTTAAAAGTTTTTTAAAAGAGCCCTATTAATATGTAATTGATTACAAAAAATTTGAGTAAGTTTAACTCATTCTTTCTGATGGTTTGGATATATATTCATGAGACTATTGCTGTAAAGATAACAAGCTATGTCCATCAACTGCAAAAGATCCTATTTCTTTACTTTTTTTCTGAGATTATTTGTGATAGAATTTTTAACATAAGATCCATATAATAGGAAATATCTTAATAATTTCCTAAGTTAGATAGAGATAGAATACTGAAAGCAGCAAGATCAAAGAAGGAAATCACATACAAAGGAACATCTCTAGGATTTACAGCAGACTTCTCTGATGAAACACTCCGAGCCCGAAAACAATGGTGGGATATTGTGAAAAGGCTCAATGAACTAAGTTAGCTATAGGAATGGGGATGTAGCTTGCAGGTCTGGAGTCTATCCTTTGCATTCAAGAACGCTGCCTTCAGACCCTGTCATTGCATGCAGTATCCACTGAGTACCTGAGCATTGTCATGTGTGTATTCCTCTCCCACCTCCAATAAACAATTAACTATAGAAAGTGCAATGTTGTAGATCTCCATAAGTTATTCTCCTTGTCTATATAACTATAATTTTATAACATTTGAGTGTGACTTCCTATTTCCCATTTCCAACCTGCTAGCTGACATTTTCTGTGTCTATAAGTTACATTATTTTATATATCTCATATATGTGAAATCATACAATATTTGTTCTCCTATGACTGACTTATTTTACTTCAGTGTAGTCTTCCATATCCATCCATATTGTAGCAAATAATAGAATCTTCTTTGTTTTTAAGGATAAATAATATTCTAATTCATGGTTCAGTGTTTACTACTGGCATATTCAACTTATTACAATCACTAAAGTTGGACTTCTTCATCAGATTGATGCTCCAAATCCAGGTAAAATAGGCAGAAATTTAAGAGGCAGAAAATTAAACTTAGCTCTCCTTTTTTAAAGAGTAAGTAAATTTCTACCAGAACAACTTAGCATATTTGCTCTATATTTTTAATTGCTTAAATGGCTTTACACCATGCACCGTGATGGCAGCCATTTTGAATGTCTGACTCCTCAGCTCATCAGAGCTCCACCCAAGAGAGAAGCTGATTTCAAGCCTGGCTCATCAGAACCCCACCCTATAGAGAAGACAATTTCAAGTACAGGTATGGGGGGGTCTCAGCGCTAAAGTCACCATGCTAACATGGAGATGGAGCTAGGGTTCCTTTCTCTCCACCTCCTTCCCCTCCAGAAGGCCTGGGTGGACCCACCCACGAACTGCTCCTGGGCTGTTGGCTATGAATCGAGACACAGATACACAGGAGAGAGCTGCTACCAGCTTCTGCCTCATGCAGCTGCTTTGTGCGGCCACACAGTACATCAGTAACTGTAAGAATTGAGACCATACCTACTACCAAGAATATACCACCCACAAGGTAAGGCCTAACACGCTACCCATGTCATATTCAATATACCAAAAACAGTAACAGTAATAGACCTCATTTCCATGACCTGAATGAATGGTTTGAGACTCTTTGTGCTCCTGGTGCAAGCAGATGCCATTGGACTACAATAGAATGTGACAGGGATGAATGGAGACTTTACTGTAGCCCACTCAAGCAAATCGATGAACAATGGGAAGACAAATGATATCATTGAAATGGTTTCACAACCCAACATCTACACTGAATTTCATGAGTAGGGAAAATGAGATGACTATGGATGGCTTAGACAAGATCAGACTCAGCCTTTTAGACTTGAATTATGGTATAGATTCCTTGAAGAACAAAATTATGCGGAGGACAGCACATGAAAGTGACATTTTAGAGGAAGAGAAATGGGGAAGAGGTGGGAGGAAGAGATTAAGAAACAAGGCATGCCTGGTGCTCAATTAAAAGTGAGTAGGATTCAGAAATCTGCTAACCAAAAACTGGTGTGAATACCACGAGAAACAAATATTGAGAGTTTTTTATATGAAATGCAAATATTGCAGCCAGAAGAAAATAACATAAATAGTGGGCCAATGAATGCTTGGTAAATCAATGAGATTTATTACTCCCACTTGATAAAGTGTTGAATTTGACTTTCTAAATCATTCTTTAGATATACTGGATATGTGGGTTTTAATAAAACTTGTTTAAAATTGTGGCAAAATGAATTTATCTGCTGACATTTTCCTTTTGGCTGAATATTTATAATAAAACATTTCATAAGCATATGACCAACAGAATGATATATTTTAGGCTTGCTTTTCAAGCCCATGTTCTCCTTGAATGTGTTTTTTGTTTGCTTATTCTATATTTCTTCACTTGTGTATTTCTACTCTGGAGAATCCTGTGTTCTCTCTTAAACATTTCCTTTACCCTCTCTTTCTCTCCACATTTTTCTAAAAAAACCTTAACAAGAGATATTTATTTCAAGATCTTTAATAGATTTTTTCCAGGTTACATTATTTTAAAATAAATGGTTACAATATTTAAAATAACATATTGAATTTGACTTTATTTTGATGAAGTTGATGTCACTTTTATGAGATAATATTAATGAAGAAATGAAGTATGCTTAAACCTTAGTACAGGTTTAAGCAATCTTAAATTTAAAATACATTTAATTAATATATTTGAATAAAACTATTAACATAAATAATACTGACGTCCATTCCATTTTGTCAGTGAGCTTATTAAACATCCTCAGCATTTCGTCTCTGAATTCTTTCTCAGAGAGATTATGCATGTGTGTATTTTTTTTTGAGTCTTCTGAGTTATTTTCTTCATCTGCTCTTGGAGCTGGGGATCTGTGTTGTTTCCCCATGCTGCTGTGGTAGTCGGGGGTAGAGTCTTCTGGGGCAGTTTCTTCCTCACTGTCAGGTAGGACTTTGGAGATGCTCAGCAGATGGTGTTCTCCCCCCCCCCTTTTTGAGGATATTACCTTCCTCTTGATATTGAATTTCCTGCTTTTTGTATAATGTGTCCACCCATCAGGTGAGCCCCACCCTCAGGGAGGTTACTGAGGGGGAGGTGAACTGACATGAAGGTTCAGAGTGTCCTGTTTATTTCCTCTGCAGTTCTAAATTCTGGGAGTTGTAGTTTCAGTTTCTTTCCCTAACACGTGGCTGTAGTGGCTCTGGGTCCTGCCTGAGGTCTGTCCTAACATGAAAAATACTACTTTTAATTAGACATGAGTCATTGATTTGGCAACTTTTAATTTGATCAATAAAATAAATGTGTGTGTCCTTCTGGAGATGCTCAAGTACTCTTCCTCCATGTCAGTGTACATATACTCTAATCACTTTGGCTTCATCTATTTCTTCATTTCTACTTAGTACTATTTATTCATGGATAAAAGGAAGATAGATCCTGAATAAATATAAGATCACAGCTAAAAAAGCACAGTGATGATTTGCAAACATCCTGTAAGGTTTGACTCTTGATTTCTGTATTTCAGATGAATTAATGAATAAGACACTGCAGATTATGTGCAACTGTGGCTGATAGAACTGCCCTTTACCTGTTGAGAAAGTATGTTAAAATGCAAGTGTGTGATATTAATCAACGACTAATCTTGAATCGAAACAAATTTATGAAAGCGTCAATCTTTACCAACTTTATGTTTTACTCCTATTAATTATAAAATATCAGTGACATACCTCTCAATATTTTATTTGAGGCTTGAGAGTTGCAATTATAATTAGATCACAGAATTAATTAACTCTGGAGAATATCTTATTTCATTATTCATTAATTTAGAATAAATCCATGCCAATTAAATTCAACTATTTTTTTGTTTATGGTTTGGGGTCTACACAAGCAGTGCTCAGGGGCTCTTCCTTGCTCTGTGCTCAGGGATTGTTCCCAGAGGTGCTCCAGAGATCATGCAGTGCTAGTAATAAAACCTCAACCTCTTTCTTTGCAGAACATTTACTTAGCCTATTGAGCTATCACTCAGACCAAATTAACCATTTTAAAGTACATTGCTTAGGGAATTAGGGGAGTTCACAGTGTTGCAAAATATTCATCTCTATCATCACCATCTAGATGGATGATCAAGTTCCAAATCATTTTTATTACCCACAGTTGTGATGTAATTTTTAACCCCTCTGCTAAATTATTCCTAAATTTATATTATACAAAAATGAGAGAAGTATGCAAAATAATTGGTATCAATTCAGTAGAAAATAGCATCTATCTTCTATAAAAGTGGAGGATTTTTTTGGAAGACCACTACTCCATTTCTCTGTAAATTCTGATATAATTATTAATCAGTTAAATAGAAGTATGCATTTTCTACTCTGAAAACTAAAATAATGTCTCAGCACAAACGCAAATGTTTTAAATAGTCATATGCTGCCACAATATGATGACAATAGCTGTTGTGCATTTGCCATGCAAAAATGGCTCATCAGTAGGTTTAGTTGGCAATCATTAAAAATAATCTCTCAGATATCTCAGTCTTATCAACCATATGCCAGTGACTCAACTTTTGAAGTGTTGTTACAATGATTGTTGAAAGAAAACAAACTATTCTCAAGTCTTTGTAGCTTTGGAAGATAATCCCATAAATTAATTTTGTATTTGGAAATAACTATAGATGTTCAAGAAGGCAAAACCAAATTTTTATTGTAGTATTTTTATTCGTCTATAATAATATTTTATATTGAAGACCTGATTGCTGTTAACTTCAAATGCCAAAATTATTGCATTATATTCATTTAAACTCTTGTGCTAGTCAATGACATTTTTATATTTTTTATTTCTTAGATATGGTAAAATATTTTTATACAAAATAAGAGTGTTTTTGGGTTGAGAATCATTACAAATTAAGCTGCATATTAGAATTCTCAAAATATACTAACAACGATGACAAAATAATATAACAATTTGAGACAGATGAAGATTTTTAATTAAAAATGTTCAAAGTTCTGTTCAAAGAAAGATAGAATAAACAGGGTTAAACATTATACAAGTTTAAAATAAAAAATTAGAAAAAATTGCACTATGTATAAAAGGAAAACTAATCATATTTATTGTGTATAAGGTATCAGTAGGTATTTGATATAAAAATAAATATTAAAAGGTCTAATATATATTAAAAATATTATCATAAATATGTTAAAGTAAATTGCCAAATCAAATAATTAGCACTGTTAAACTGGAAAAATAGAATCAACAAAACTCACAAAATCAAGTAATAGAGGACTAGGGAACTATTAACTTTACAGTTACAATTGGTTTAATAATCTGGAGATCAATTTGAAAAACTCAGATGAATTTAAATGCTTATATTCTCAATTATTCTTCTCTTGGATCAATTTAGAGAAATCTAACATAGATTCTAGGAAATATACAAAATAATGTTCGTGGCAGTATTTTGTACATCAGTGGTTTTAGAAAAAATGTCAGCCATATAAAAGATGAATATGTGTGAAGGCCTTTGTACTGAAACAAAATAAAATTTCCAAGTTGTACAAATAAAACCCATGAAAAGGAAATGGTTAAGGTCTTCCATTTAAACACAGAAATTATCAAACTGGATTTTTTAAAGGATATAAATACAAAAATAGAAAAGTGACAAGAACCAAATTCTTTCATATGCTATTTATATAC
>JAJIBD010011608.1:0-42637 GCA_021461705.1 Cryptotis parvus | reverse complement strand
TTTAATATGTTATTATATCACCATGCAATATACAATTACAAAGATGTTCATGTTTGGGTTTCGGTCATACAGTGTTCCAGCACCCATCCCCTCCACCACTGCCCATTTCCCACCACCAGTGTCCCCACCTCCCCCCCCCTCCCAAGTCTTTATGTTTTTTTTTTATTTTTAGCCTTACCCATCTGTGTTCAGAGCTTACTCTGGCTCTGTGCTCAGGGATCACTCCTGACAGAGCACTGGTCACCATGTGCCGTGCCAAAGTTCATACCTCGGTTGACTGGAGTGTAAGGCCAGTCCCCTCCCCACTTGGACTACCGGTAGAGCCCTATTTTAGGCATTGTGTTCTTGATTTAAATGCCACATTTTCTATTTGTGCACTTTCTATCTAATACCTATGTCTAAAATGAGTCTTCAGCCTCTTCCCTTTGGTTAGGGATACCCATTAGAGCCCAGTTAATTCAGCATCCCTGAGCTCCTGGCAACTCTTCCCCAACATTGCTGCCAAATCCATTTTAGTGACTCAGCAGGAGCTTGTCATTAACAACATTCTTGTGGAAAGTAAAACTCAAGCAGCCTTGGAAAGCACAGCGCCAGTGCATGATGTACGTAAATCTTTGCCAGCAATCAACAGTTTCCTGGCGGGTTGGTGGTCTCTTCCTTGCCTGACACCACCCTTCTTTTGAAGCACTAACAAGTTCCAGCTCCAAAGGGGAGTTTCAAATAGTGGTCTGTAGTAAGAACCTGTCCTTTTGTGTTATTAAAGAGACAATCTGCTCCCAGATCTTGTATTTGCTTATATTGTGTATAAACCATTTGTTATGTAAAGGAAAAGGCAGATGGAATTCAAGTAGCAGTTTTATTATTGGTAAAACCTGGGTCAGGGACTATGCCTTTAGACATGCTGCTTGACAACTGTGCTCTCCGCAGTGAAGCAGCTCCATCCATCCATTTACCCACCTCCTCTCCCTCTGAACCACATAGATAACACAAAACTCTAACATTTGTCCAGGGACAGAGCCTCCCCCCTCAATAGGCATAATTGGGAGCTGGGGCAATAGTACAGTGGGTGGCGTGGCTTGCCTTGCAGGTGGCCATCCCAAATTCCATCCTCGGCATCCCAGATGGTAACCCGAGCATCACCAAAGGTAATTCCTGAGCACAGAGTCAGGAATAATCCCTGCTCATTGCCAGGCATAGCCCCAAAACAACAACAAAAATAGGCATAAGTGGGAGAATGGAGAGAGCAGATCAGAATGCACCTTTCAGCAGAGAAGGAACAGCTAAAGTCGAGTGAGCTGTGGCTATTTCTGTATCCCCCCTCCCCGCCACCATCTTCCCCACTCAGAAGAGCCTCCCCCTCCAATTCTTGATATGATAACTGGGGAGGGACAGAAGTGTCACTCATATTTAAGAGGGACTAGTCAGAACCTAGGCCAAAGGTAGATATAGGTCTTACTGGAAAATGCATCTTGAGTACAATTATTGATTCAGGAAAACAATAAAGTGAGTGACATTTGTTTGAGAACATTAGGCTTTTGTTTGGGTACTTTAGGGAAGATCTAGAACTCACTATTCTTTACGTTAACGGAACTTAAGACTTTATAAATCTTTATTTTATAAACGCTGAAGATCTTATAAAGATACATGAAAGATGTTTATACTTTTAATAAACAAGTGTTTGGTACAGAAGAGAAAGGGAAGGGGGCTAGGTTTCTGTGTGAAAAGGGTAGGGACTGGGTTAAACTAATAAAACTGTAGTCAAGGGTTAAAAGCTCTAGGAGAATCTGATTGAGGGGCACGCAAGTAATATAGGAAATTAGGAAGTTAAGAAAAATGTCTGTGGATTAATCCCTGGTAGAAGTTTTGGTTTTCACCAAGTTTCTAGATCAGAATTTAGTAGTTTAAACAGAGACGAAAGGACTTGCAAAATTTAAAGTATTTATTATCTGGCTTTTTTAGAAAGAGTTACCTGGGTGGAGATAAAGTTGTCTTGGACCCTGCTGACCCTGTTTGATTCTCAGAACCTCACATTTGTCCTCTGAGTACAGTCAGTATATCCTAAAAAAAAAAAGTGTGCTAACTCTATTTCTAGGCAACAAAAAGAGGAACTGCTGTAGATAGCACCAATGAGGCCACATTAAACCTAAAAGAGAACATGACCATCAGGAAATCAAGAGAAAGAGCTTCCCAGGAATACATGAAAAATAAAGGACTCAGTGGCTGTGTGGAAGCTCACACTTGGGGAAAAGTCTCTGGATATCTGTCCAGGAAATAAATGTCAGAACAAAAAAACTATCCAGGTGTTGGAAGGAGACAACTCAGAGTTGTGATGTTTTCCCAACAGATGCACCAATACAGGAAAACTGTCCCAGGGAACTCAGTGAGAAATAGATAGGGTCTGTCTTACATGTCAAGGGTGACCTGTTGAAACTTGAATCTGCATCACTGGTGGGGGTGTATACAAGAAGAGAACAAAAACGGGTAGTTTCCATAAGCAGGACTGCCACTGTAAACAAAATAGTGGCAGTTATATTCATGGTAGGCCTAAGGGAGCCTGCCAGCTGCCCAATGGGGCCTTGAGGAAGAAATTGTAAAGTCAATAGGTAGCCTCGGCTACCCTTGGGTGATCTATTCTTCTCTCCCTTCTTTGCTTTTTTTCTTCCTTCTTCATTAAATCAGTAGCACTCACCGGCTGCTGGAAAACATCTAAGTATAAGATACAGATCCATAGAAAATCCCCGAGTAAAACTACACTCAAGATGTTTCATATAATGGATGTGACAGTGTAGAATGGGAGGTGAAATAAAGGTGTTTTTTCATTAAGGTCATAAATTATCACCTGCCAAATGCTTATTATGAACTGAGATTTTGCATCCAGAGGCAACTGTCAGTAACAGTGGTCAGTTGTGTCAAAGAAGCCCCAGAGAGATTTGAGATTCTAATGCCAAGTTTGTATTACTTTTGTGATTTGGGGCCACATTCTCTAATTTTACTCACTTTTATATTACTTGTCTATAAAACTGGGATAAGCAGTTCCCACTTCAGTTTTAAGCAGGTGATATGAAATATGAAGCTGCCCCGTGATGGCTCGTCACGATTCCTTGCGAGTTGTCACCACATTGTTATGGACTTGGTAAAAGTCTCAACTCAGAAACTCAGATATGCAAGAAATGTCAAAATCACTTATGTCTCCTAATCAATTTTGTATAGATTCTCAGTTGCACACAGCCTACTGGCTGGCAGAACATTGAAGCCCAGTGATTATTAGAGCCTTACCCTCCGTCCTCTGCCGTGACACAGAGGCTGTTGGGAGAGCGCCTTTCCCCTTGCCAGACTGCCCTCCCATTCATTGTAGCCAGGTGAGGCCTGAAAAGTGTGATGAGTTCACGAGTTGGGGTACAGGCCCAGCCTCCATCCCTGAGCACTAGCCATGAGCAGAAGCAGGTGCTCCTCTGGGAGGGCGCACCCTGGGCTGCGCTTGAGGACGGACCATCTGATGCCCAGGATTGAACTCTGGGCTCCTCCGTGCACTCCACTCCTTTCATCTGTCTTCCTTGCCCAACTTTCGACTTCTTATGTCCTACAAAAGTGACATTCAGACAATCACACTAATCAAATAAGTGATAGGTTTCACTTTCTTTCCTTTCTGAAAGTCTAGGAAAACAACAGACTTCATCTGTTTGTGGTTTCCAAATAGCGAAAACTCCCAAGTTGAGTGTACAAGTGTACGATTTTACTCCAGGGCAGAAGGAAAATGGAGATAAAATAAAAAATAATTTACATTAAAGTATCCTGGCACGTTTGTATGAGAATAATCGGAGTAAGAATAATTACTACAAATTTTGTTGTTAACTTTCTTCACACCCCACACTCTTCGCTTTTGTGCTTGTGATTGCATGGTTCCTAGTACTTTGCTTATTTATGCCATTGCTACTACGCAGCTTTATCGCCCATTGCCCCATACTAGTCATACTGAAAGTATACAGAAAAAGAATTAACTCATCCCCAAAAAATCTGCTCTATTTACTTAAAGTATTTCAAATATGAGATAGCACATTGTATCGTCTTTAATTCAAAAATAATTCTTCACAATATGATGCAGTATGTTGTGCTAATTATCCAGATGAAACAGAAAACGATTACTTTATCTTTCTATCCATCTATGGTATATCAGCATAGGAACATCTGGTTACAGATTTTGGGGGAATATCAAAATGGACACAAAAGAGGGTTGAAAAGGGCAATTGATTGTTCCTGTCTTGTGGGGGTTCCCTATGTAGTTTTATTGGGAAACCAGTTGGTAAGCTTTTTCATTCTCAAGTGAAGAGGACCACATTTACAAATTTGTTTGTGAAGTTCATAGCTTAATTCTGAAAGTCACATATACATTTTTTATGAATTTGATATTCTGAATAAAGATACAGTCATTTGAGGACACAGAATTCCAAAGAGAGATACAAAGATTGAATTAATTTTAAACATATTGTTTATACATATATGTATATAATAGTTAATTTTGATTATTCTTCATTCTTTAATACCCAATAGCAACTATGACACACATACTTAAATATAAAATAAGAGAAATGAACATTTATTTTTTGTTCTGTTTCTCAACCCAGGCATGGCTAAATTGAAAAGCAGGTGTGTGTTTTGTGTTTGTGTGTATGAGACAGAGAGAGAGAGAGATCACAAAGAGAGCGAGGGGAGGGAGAGAGAGAGTTCTCCAGCTCTCCTTTCTATAGCTTTAAATCAATTATTAGAGAGAGAGAGAGCAAAAACACATTCTTGTTTCTGACCTTCTCTAAGCTGCTACATTCCTAGAGTATGGAGTTCACCAAATCCAAAACTCTCCTAATCTCTTTGTTTAACGGTTTGGGTTCTTTTTCTTCTGGTTGTTGTTTTTAAGTATAAGTTTCTGCCTCCCCTCTTTCTTTCCCTTTGTTGTTTTGTTGTTGATGACTATTATGGTGCTCACAAGGGTCACACATCTGGTTGTGGGAAGAATATACACACATATATAATATTTGGTGTTCAAGTCATACATACATATATTACATATATATGTATAAAGATGAATGAAAGACTGACTAAATATAGTGATGATAGTACATTATATCACAGTTGGTAGGATTTGTAACAATTTTAGTTTCCTTAGTTGTCTGGATTCTTCGTGTAATTTCTAGAATTAACATATATTAATTTTAAATGAATATAAGTGATCAAAATTTTTGTATGAGAAAAAGAAATCTATGTAAAGGGAAACTAACATTGTTCCTTTAAAGTGGTATCATTAATGTCTTTCTCACAATTCTGCACACACATACAGACACCCCCGCACATACACACACATACACACACACACACACACACACACACACTTCACCCTATGAGTACTTCAGAAATAGTATTGGGTTGAAGGACCAGTGATCTGATAGAATTTCTTTAAGTATTTAAAAGATTATCAAATACACCCTTAGAATATCAATCTAAGGGTAAGTGAAATGAATTTATTAACATTCACCGATACTAACAGTGTTAAATCGTTGCTATTCTTTTTAAGAATGTACCTTTGAGAACCAAAATTCTGACACAGAAAAACATCCAAACCAAGGACCCAACTTGGTGGAAGCCATCTTTAAAGTGTTGTACCACTGTAATTTTTCTCCACAAACATTTGGAAATGTTTTTGTGAGCTACATGGAAGATGAACAACTGTGGGAGTCTTTATGCAAAATCCCAGGTATGAAAAATTTACTATTTGTAAATATAGTACTTTATAGATGCTTAGATATGTCTTAAAGTTTTATTAGCGCCAGTTCCGCAGAATCCGTTACTTGTAGAAGTTGACCGAATACATTTTTCAGTATGTAGACTTCTTTTGGGAACCTTTGACTATTTGTTCCTATCTAAATTTAGTAGACTTGGAATAAGGGGAAAGGAGATAAAGGGGAGAAATTATGTTATGCCAATTGAAAAAATTAGTAGGATATTATCACTCAAAAATCAAATTTAATATTTACCACATAATTTGGTCATTAGTAAGATCTAACAAAATAACTTGTAGGGCTAGGTGTGTTTTCTGTACAAATGATGGTCAAACTATTAGTTAAGTTATAAAAATTGCACGTCTTTGGGGAGAGTGTCCCAAGGAACACTCATGGTCCGAAGACCACTCCCTGCAATAGTTGGCAAATGGAACCAAATGGCGCCATACTGGAAGTTGAAGTTGCATTGTGCCTGGACCCTGCAGAGCTGCGGACCCCCCAAGTTCACACTTGAAGAGGCTCAAGCTCTCCTTTCTCTAGCTTTATATCAATTATTAGGAAGCTGAATATCCAAACAATGCACAAAATAACAGCAGATTGTGTTAGGTATAATATGCTAATCTTATTTTTATTTTTAAATAGTTTTTAAATTTTTTAATTAAAGAACTGTGTTTTACAAAGTTAATGGTAGTTGAATTTTAAGCATATAATACTTGAACACTAATCTCCCCACCAGTGTCAGCTTCCCTCCACAATCCTATATCCCTCTCCACCCGATGCCCCTGCCTGTCAACTTAGCAGGCACATCCTTGTCTTATTTTAAAGTTTCAGAGTATCTGGGACATGAGGTGGAGGTTATCCGCTGCTTGAGATTGGCACTGACCGATGTTGTCAAGGATATTGTTCAGGAGATCATCTCTGTGATGGATTCTGGGAGGAACCAGGAAAGAAATATAAAAAAACACACTATTCCTGAACATGTGCATGAGAGCATTCCCAAAGAATGGAATTATACTCCAAAAGAAACCAGAAGGAAAGAATCAAGTAAAGGTATGTTACTTTCAAGAATTATCTCTGGGGGCTGGAGCAACAGTAGTGAGTGGGTAGGGCTCTTGTCTTACATTCAGCCAATCTAGGTTTGATTCCTGGAACCAAGGTGGTCCCCTAAGTACTCCCAGCAATGACCCCTGTGTAGAGAGCCAGGAGTAAGCAAGCCCTAAGCACCACAAGGAGTGACCCCAAAACCAAGATAGATAGAGGTAGGGGGCATATAAATAATTCATCTTTGAAGAAGTCAATAAAATATGAGTTCAAGTAAAATTCTAAACATTGTAAGATTCATGAACTATGTTAGCCTAATATTATACGCACACACACACATTAGTCCTGTAATTTTCTTTCATTGGAGACGTTTAATCAAGAAAATTACAAATGAAATGACTTCGAGTAGTCTGCCCCCATCCCCAGGAACCAGATCATCAAGCACATTAGGTTTATGCCCCACATCCCCAGGCAAACTGATCATCCTTTCAGCTCGACTACCAATTTGGAATTTTCTGAGATATTTTGTGTTCATGTTAGTATTCACTTATTATTTACTTGCTTTGACTCATTTCCTTCAGATCTGTTGAGTAATCTAAAATTCATACTCTCAAGAAGTTTGCTTTGATATTCAGCTTAATTACTCTTTCCTTGAAGCTTTCCCCCTGCAATTACCAATCATTATTTTCTTTTCTCTAGTTCACACATCTACATGTGTAGTTTTTTAGGTCAGAAATAGCACCCGCTTAGTAACTACATTTATTTTTTCTGACAGGGTATTTCCCCCATTATGTCTGTGGCTCTAAATTCAAGTGCTTTGTTCAAATTCAGGACATAGCATCTAGTTAGTGCAATAGAACCATTCATTATGTACATTATTCACTTATTTTATACATTAAGACCTTTCTTTCCAAATGCTTTCCTTCTACCTAGATGTTCCTACTTTCTAAGAATTTCACAATTACTTAAATGTATATTACACATCTTTCTTCATGAATCTTCTTTAGGATTTTTTGAAATAGAACAATTTTCTTCTTAGTCAGCCTTGAAGAGGAATGCTTTTTCACTAATTCTAAGAAAAATTTCAACAGGAAAATATTTCAGCTGAATCCACTGAAGTCAATTGAAGGAACTAGCTCTTTTTTTTCTTCTCCATGGAGATCCTAAATAATGTGATTCTTATCCACCGACCTTAAGCTACATACTCAAATCAATTATCTATATGTGACCTTTCACAGTAATGTTTTAATTCTGTCCAAACCCTATTAAATTGCCTTTGATTCTAGTAATGCCATTTAATTGAAATAGGAAAATGTCAGCTTTTCATTACATAAGTTCTTCCTTTCTGAGTTGTTTCCATTGCTCTTTCATTTTAGCTTTTGGGTATTTCAGAAATTTTATTGAACTCAGAGCATGATCTATAGTTAATGTATATATATATTTATGTGATGTATGGCATGTCATATAAATAGCACTATTTGACTGGGGGCTTTCAAATCCTTCTATTCATGAACAAATTTGCTTTTAGAAATATATTTGGGGAATGGAATGCTAGTACAGCAGATATGGTACTGGCCTTCCACACGGCTGACCAGGGTTTAATCCCAGAATCCCATGTGGTCCCCTGAGCATCCATCAGAACTAAGTCCTGAGTGCAGAATCAAGGGTAACCCATGACCATAAGCAGGTGTGGCTACCCTTCTCCCCAAAACAAAACAAAAATTGGAAGTCTTCCAAAAAACATTTCAAAGGAACCTTAGTTCCCAAAAATGCTTACTTAAAAAAATTGATAGCATTTCTTGCAGTTTTCCTTACTAATTAATATACTTCACAAATCATAACTAAGAATAGCAGTACAGGCCTGGACAGAGGACAGGGCACAAAGGTTAAGGCACATGAATGATGTGGCCTTAGGAGCCCTCAGCACTGCTTGGATGGCCTGAGTAGCCCCCATAACATTGGCCCAAGGAGCACTACACCCTCAGGTTGCTGCATGCAATTGCTGTTTTGGTTGATCATGAATCAGTGGGAGAGTTTTTCCCTTCCTATTTTCCTCACAACTCACAGAACTAAAGAGTAGCCATGTGATGTCAGGCAACCACAATCTGGTTGCCAAATCACGTAGATGCAAATGAAAGTGGTGAAAAAAAATGTGACTTAATAAAGAATTTGAAGCATTCCAGGGGGACATAATACAATGACTTTGTTCTTAACTTCTGCCTTCTGAAAGGTTACAGAAATTTTCAGACTGACAATGCTCAATTTTTATTTTTACCAAATACATGAGAGAGGGAACATTAGCCAGATAATGATTAAGTAACTTAATCATTCAATAGAAATTTACTGAGTTACTGCTCTGTAGTTACAACAGTTACAGGGTCAGCTTTAAATAGGCATCTCTTATTATTTCAAAACTGGTATAACTTTCCAAGAGGTTGCTGATATCTTTGGGCTAGAGTGAGGAATGTCGACTCATGGACTGTTTAAGGCCTGAGAAATCCTATGGGCTAACCCTGGTAGATGACAGGACAGACATGTTTGCTTCTGGTCTGTTGTCTAAGTTATCCACCTACATTACATGCTCTCAATGATGTTACAAATATCCAAATGGTCCTTGGCAAGAAAAAAGGTTCCCAGCCCTATTCTTAGGCGATATGTAAGATAATTCTTTGGTTTACCAGAGCAGGAAAGAAGTTTAACTGTGGTTGAATTTTATACCAAGCTCTCCCTTGATAAGTGTGCCAGTTCTATGTTGGTGACAGTATGTGGGAATATCCAGGCAGAGTAACTGCCTTTAATTAGCTTTTAACATACAGGGATGATTGAAGTATTTTTTATGCTACAGAATATTTGTAACTAACTAAATTATATATATACACAGTATTTGGGCCACTTAGCAGTGCTCAGAGTTGACTCCTGGCTCTGTTCTCAGGCATGATGCCTGGTGGTGCTCAGAAGGCCAGATGCAGTGCCAGAGAGCAAACCCAGGTCAATGTGTGTAAGGCCAGCACTTTACCTGCTGTGCTATCTCTCTGGCACCTTATCTCTGTAACCAAATACCATTAAACAGAAAACACTGAAGAATTAAAGACATTAATCTTACAATAAAATAAGCCATATAGGAGACTTTCCTTAGAGTTGAACAAAAGTTCAGATGTTCTATACCCAGCTTCCCTCTGATATTTGCATCCTTATGTTTCAAGAGTAAATACTACACAAGGAGCTATTTGTTTTATTTCTTTGACAACAATGGAATGAAAGTTACATCAGAAAACATGTTTTCTTAGAAGTATTTTTTTTTTTTTTGTTTTTTTTGGGTCACACCCGGCAATGCTCAGGGGTTACTCCTGGCTCTGCACTCAGGGAATTACTCCTGGCGGTGCACGGGGGACCATATGGGATGCCGGGGATCGAACCGGGCCGGCATGAGCCGGCCGCGTGCAAGGCAAACGCCCTACCCGCTGGGCTATCGCTTGGGCCCCAGAAGTATTTTTTTAATATGAAGAATGTTTCTTAGAGGGACCGGAGCAATAGTGTAGTGAGTAGTGTGCTTTCGTTGTTCATGGCAGACCCAGGCTCAATCCCAGCATCCCATATGGTCCCATGAATGCCACCAGGAGCAATTCCTGAGTACAGGTGCAGAGCCAGGAGTAAATCCTGAGTATCACTGTGTGTGGCCCAAAAACAAATGAAAGAGCGAGAGAGAGAGAGAGAGAGAGAGAGAGAGAGGGAGTGAAAAAGAGTGAGAGAGAGTACAATGAGAATGTTTTCTGAGAAAATTGAAATAATTATTTTCACAGAAAGTATGGGTATCTGAGTGGATATTACATACACATAGATGCAGATGTGTTCATGCTTAGATAGCTGTTAACATAGTCAAAGAGTGGCATTTTTAATTTAGAGGGCACACCCAGTAGTGCTCAGGGGTCTATTCCCCGTTCACTCCTAGCAGTGAGGATCAAACCAGGTCTCTGGCATGCAAAGCATGAGCACTAGTACTTTGAAGTATCTTCCCGGCCCTGAGTGACATTCCTAAAAGATCGTTCCCTGGTGTCTTGTTGTATCATCACCGACTCAGACCTCAGTGCTTATAGAATGGATTTACTACTTTGCCATAGGCTTAAAGGTTCTGATCAGAATTTGCTGTAAGCTTTAAAGAAGTGCTTGGCAATTTCCATACTTTAACTCCTCACATTTTATTCAATACCAGAAGAAATGCAGTTGTGAGAAGAATTGGTAATCTTTGTCTAATATTCACTTAGGTTGTTAAATGTTTACTCAATCTCTGCAGTTAAATCATCTGTTGCTTAGAGAGAACATGATACAATCTTTTGAATCAAAGACCTAAGAGTGAATTAAGAAACCTATGTCACAAATAAGTAAAGTGTTTTAAATAATTTTTGAATACAGAGAAGGATCACAAAGGAGCATTAACATTTATATTATCTATATTTTAAGCCTTATCTAAAACATATCCATTTAGGTAAGAATGTGTGTGTGTGTGTGTGTGTGTGTGTGTGTTTACTGGGCTGGTACCCAGGGTCTTGTATATGCAAAGCTGAGAAAAAGAGAAATATATACTTTTTTGAGCTGCAGTATGGGGTGTGGGTAGAATTCCTCCTACCACTGTTCATGAGGCCCAGGGAACCTCCAACCACTGTTCATGAGGCCCAGGGAATCCGCCTGTTCATTCTCGACCAATTGGGCTATCAGTACAATGCAAGGGCTTGAGAATAAAGTGCTGCCTAGACCCTGTGGTGCAGGATTACATGGGCCATCCTTCAGATGGTTAGAAACTTCCAGGGCTCTATCTGGTGGTGGTTGGGGGATCATGTTGTTCTGAGGAACCACTGGTGTGTTTGCAGCTCTTTATCCCGTATACTATTTCCTTGGCTCTGATCATTTTTAACTAAGGGCTAGATTTGGTTCTTTTACCTTTTTATTTTAACACAAATCTTTTTGTTGGGGAGTGTGAGGGGGGACAGCAGGAGGTTGGGGCCACACCCAGCAGTGCTAAGAATAGGCTGTATGCAAGTAAATGTCTTACCTCTGTACTCGCACTCTCTCTGGCCCTAATACAATAGTCTTATTATATAATTATGTCATTCAGTTATACCTTGGATACATTTATTACAAAACTTACAAAGACTCCTACAAGTAATTTTGAAGACAGTTTTTAAATTATGATGAATTTCTGAAGTCTTTAGACTAAAAACATGTTTTCTAGGAACTTTGTGTCGTTTCTGAGCAGAAGTGATTTCTTTTTGTTTGTTTTTATAGCTTTATTGTATATCGTTGACACACAATGCAAATACATTATAATAAATTTTAAATTATTTTATTAAAGAGTCCTGATTTACAAAATTACTGATAGTTGCATTTTAGGTATACAATAATTTAACACCAATCCCTCCACCAGAGTCAAATTCCCCTCCTCTAGTGTTCCCAGATTCTCTCCGTCCCAATCCCACTCCATCAACTTGACAGGCACACTTAAAATTTTCAGTGGTTTTTTACATATCGCTGCCCAGTTTTCCCAACACCACTTGTTGAAGAGGCTTTCCTTACTCCATTTTAGACTCTTTGCACCTTTATCAAAGATTAAATGATCATGTGTTTGAGGTTGGGTGTCAGGATACTCAATTCTATTCCATAGGTCCACAGGTCTGTTTTTATTTCAATACCATGCTGTTTTAATTACTACTGCCTTGCAGTACAGTTTGAAGTTGGGAAAGGTGATGCCTCCCATCTTCTTTTTCCCAAGGATTGCTTTAGCTATCCTTGGGGGTTTATTGTTCCATATGAATTTCAGGAGCGTTTGGTCAATTTCTTTGAAGAATGTCATGGGTATTATAGAAACTGCATTGAATCTGTACAGAGCTCTAGGGAGTATTACCATTTTGACAATGTTGATTCTCCCCATCCATGAACAGGGAATGTGTTTTCATTTCCTTATGTCCTATTTTATCTCTTGGAGCAGTGTCTTGTAGTTTTCTTTGTACAGGTCCTTTACACACTTGGTTAAGTTGCTTCCTAGGTATTTGATTTTCTGTGGAACAATTGTGAATGGAATTATTTCCTTAATATCCCTTTCTTCTCTTTCATTATTTGTATATAGGAAAGCCACTGACTTTTGGGTGTTGATTTTGTATTCTGCCACTCTACTATATGCATCTATTGTTTCTAGGAGTTTTTTGTAGAGAGTTTAGGGTTCTCTAGGTATAATATCATGTCTAACAACATGCACAAAAATCAGATCAAAATGGATTAAAGATCTCAATATCAGACTTGAATCCATAAAGTACATTGAAGAAAATATAGGAAAAACCCTCCACGACATTGAAGGTAAAGGCGTCTTCAAAGGTGAAACATAACTAACAAAAGCAACTAGAAGAAAAGATAAACATATGGGACTACATGAAACTAAAAAGCTTCTGCACCTCAAAAGAAACGGTGACTAAGATAAAAAAAAAAAGCAGTCCACAGAATGGGAAAGAATATTCACCCAATTCCCATCAGATAAGGGGTTAATATCTAGGATATATCAGGCACTGGTAGAACTTTACAAGAAGAAAACAAACAACCCCATCAAAAATGGGGAGAAGAAATGAACAGAAACTTCAGCAAGGAAGAAATTCGAATGGCCAAAAAACATATGAAAAAATGCTCATCATCACTAATCATCAGAGAGATGCAAATCAAAACAACAATGAGATACCACTTTACACCACAGAGACTGGCACATATTCAAAGAGCAAGAACAAGTGCTGGCGTGGGTGTGGGGAAAAGGGGAGACACTCATCCATTGTTGGTGGGAATGCCGGCTGGTACAGCCTTTCTGGAAAACAATATGGACATTCCTCCAAAGACTAGAAATTGAACTCCCATTTGACCCAGCCATACCACTCCTGGGAATCTACTCTGGGAAACCAAAAATACGGAGCGGAAACACCATCCTTACTTTTATGTTCATAGCAGCATTATTCACAATAGCCAGAATCTGGAAGCAACCAGAGTGCCCGAAAATCGATGACTGGATAAAGAAGCTTTGGTACATCTACACAATGGAATACTATGCAGCTGTTAGGAAAAATGAAGTTATAAAATTTGCCTATAAATGGATGTACATGGAGAAGATTATGTTGAGCAAAATTAGCCAGAAGGAGAGAGACAGATACAGAATGACTGCATTTATCTGCATAACATAAATATATATGTACATATTATAATACCAATATCCAAAGTCAAGTGAAACATATATCAGGAGGTCTTGTCAAAGGTGGAAATTATCACAAGCGTGTGGGAGTCAGAGGCTAGGTAAGACAGAAAATGGAACAGTGTGCTATCAATTGTTGAGGGTACTAATGCCAACCTAGAACTGAGCATTAAATAGAGGCAAAAAGATACACATGACAACCCTTTAATGTAAGTTTTGTAATCCATAGTCTGGAAGGGAAGGAAAAGAGAAAGAGAGAGAAAGAGAAAGCAATAAAGAACCTGCCATGGAGGTGGGCTGGGGGGGGGGGCAGGGGACGTTGTTGGTGGGAGATGGGCACTGGTGGAGGGATGGGTGCTGGAACACTGTATGACAAAAACCCAAATATGAACCTTTTAATTGTATATCTTTGTAATTGTTTAAAAAAAACTTAAATAAAAAAAAAAATAACAAGTTTCTTGATTTGGGATGAAGAACTGACAAAACGTTAAAGAAAAGGGAAGGAAGAAAGAGGGAAGGAGGAAGCAAGGAAAGGTTAAAGGAAGGCGGCCAAGTCAGTTTTGTATTAAATTAATTTTAGTTATACTTAGTTAATGCTGACTAAACATATTCCCAAAGTCAGTAATACCATGATTCTACAATGATGTGTTGGGGGCGGGGGTAGTGAGCAACCGTGCATTGGGGACACTCTTTTTCACTTAAAGAAGGTAGATTTAGGGGGCACTAAGTGATTTTTCTATTTCTGGAAAGGGGGCAGCAGGTTAAATGGCGTGCCTATGAATCTATGGTCTACAGCATTGCGTCTCATGTCAAAAAGTAATGAATCTATACATGGGGGCAGCAAAACATTTGGTGGCAATAAAAGGTTTCTCAATGCACTATGAGCAAAATCTAATTTAAAATCAACTGCATGTTCCTTGCAATGTTCACCCCCTGCTGCATTTATCAGGCAAAAGGGGTTCTCAAATGGAAAACAGATCAGAAGCCCTGATATAGAACAGCGGTTTACAACCAGGGAGATTTTGTTCATGGGGACATACGTGTAGCAATATTTGTAGACATTTCTGTTGTTCCACACAAAAGGGATGTTGCTGGCTTCAGCTACAATGCTCTTCTTCATGGTACTATTTGCAAGGGCAGCCCATCAACACAGAAAAATGTATCCAACCCAAGACGTCAATAGTGGCAATGTTGAAAAGCCCTGCTTGAGGAGAAAGTAAAGATCAACAAATCATTCAGACTCTTGGTACCTATTAAGGGAGAACTTATGGAATAATGAATGGATGGACTAAAGACATTTCAGTAAATTCCCTTAGGTCAGAGCGTAGAAAATAGAACCATCATGGGACCCAAACAAGCCAGTAACGGAGGTGTCCATGAATCAGCTTGTTAACTCATTCATTCAACAAGTACTTATCGGACAGCCATACATATGATGTTCAAAGATACATGGCGATAGTATGGGATTTATAGTTTAACTAAGAGTTATAGGGGCCAGAGCAATAGTGCAGTGGGTAGGGCCTTGCATGTGACTGACCTGGGTTCAATCCCTGATATCCCATGTGGTCCCCCCACAAATGCCAGGGAGTAATTCCTGGGGGTAGAGCCACGGGTAATCCCTGAGCACTGCTGGGTGTGACACCCATCGAAAATCAGATGGGCTGGACATGTAATGTGATTTGGAGATGACCGCTGGACTAGACCGGTTACCGACTGGATCCTACGGGATATCAAAAGATCATGTGGCCGTCCATCTACAAGATGGTCAGACTTCTTCGTCAAGACCCTGAATGAATAATTTGAGGTTCTTCGTATTCCTGAAGTAACCAGATGCCATTGGGCTACACTGGCACGTGATAGGGTCACATGGAAATGTTACTGGCACCCGCTAGAGCAAATCAATGAATAACGGGATGTCAAGTGATCTAGTGAAGAATTAGAGATAAAGGATAAATTAGGAAGATGATGATTGGGTGATGGTAAGTGCTTTAATAAAGGCAACAAGCTGGCCCTAGTGATGAAGGGAGGTGGTGATGGGCCTCTGGAAGGGATGGTAAGAAAAACTCTGAGGAGGCAGAATTTCACCTAAGAATAAAAAAGGGAGCAGCCAGCTCTGACAAGAGTTGAGATGATTCATGAATTGAAGGGAGGAAAAGACAAGTCTTAAGAGAGAATCAGTGTTTCACGGTGGTATAATAAAAAATTAAAAAAAAAGAGAGAGAATCAAGAAGTATCGAGAGGCCTGAAAGAGGTCTGGCAGAAGCCCCTTTGCATTAATCATCTGGGCCTCTGAGAGCTACAGCCATATTCAATAAAATATTTATAAATAATTCTGAATTTTCTAATTTTTTGTGGAAGAAAAAAAATAAAGCTTGGGATTTGAAGGATTTTAGGCAGAACTGTAAGGGACCTCAGTGGAGTTCTGTTGGAATATGTCAAGCACTTGCTCTCCTCAACAATTTTCTCTACAAAAAAATTAGACATCCCCACACAACACTCAAAACAACACAGTGATGGAGCGCAAATGCTAATATTAATCATACCTTTTCTCTCTTTTCTTCCCAGGCTTCAGAAGGCTTGCTGCTCAGGCAGTTTCTATTGTGATCAGCAAGTTACCTACAGTGATTGCATGCTTGCCGCCCTCAATTAAATACTTCTTTTTTTCTGTCTGAGAGAAAAATGTCAAAAAACTTTGTTGAATTGAAGAAAAAGCTGGCCTGCTTGTCTGGAACTTGATTGTAATTATATGTCGGATATTTGAGGATGGAAACACAGTGGAACTCTTAACAGGTGCCTCCCTTGACAGATGGAGTAAAGAGAAACTCAGTGTAATCTGCCTGTGTTTGGAAAGTATCATGGGAGTGGAGACAAGTAGCCCCTAATCACATGACCCAAAAGGTCATGCAGAGCATTGAACAGCAAAAACCCAAATGGATTGAATGCCAATTGTTGAAAGCAAGGAAACTGAGCTCTGAATGGTAAGGCTTTTCTTTCATCAAATGCATTCACAATAACAAAGTCAATAGTAAACAACAACAAAATATTGTCTAGTTGGCAGCAGTGGTCTTTGTGCATACTTACAGTGTTAATGGTGTTCATGGGGACTTTGATGAATATAGAAAAGATAAATGTTCCATTAAAAATGGATTGTTAGACTTTCCTTGTTTTATGAAAACTTGAACCCAGCTGATATACTGGAACACTATACTTGTTTGGTCAACATCTTAAGGTTTCTGATTAAAAGGGTGGTAATTATACCCAGGAGAATTTGGTTTCAGTCCTTTTCAATGTGGAAACAGGTATCTAGTAGCTAGCCTGGAGCATTTTGGAAATGGATTGGGCATGGAGATTAAATTAAGAAGGAATTAATGGGTATAAAAGGCTTTTTATTGCTTTCTGTGTACCTGATTGTCAAAAGGTACACATTTTTCATCTGGTAATGTAAGAATCCCAGAGGGCAACTGGGGCATATCACACTCAAGCTATAAACACACCCAGCTGTTTCTGTATGAAAATGTCAACCTTCTCAGAGCTTTGTCACCAAGAGCCGGGTGATTTGTAGTGCTGCAAAGACTTTTAGGAGTCCCTGATGAATTTAAATATGTATAGAGAGTGCTTTTGTCTTAAAATAGTCTTCAGCATAAAAGTGCAAGATATTGATAAAGAAATTACAGTTCAGATGGTCTACTTACCACTGTCAGCCCCCACCGCCCTTCCCACCACTTATATATACTGTTCCCCCATTCTCTAAAATATATCCATATTCCTTGCAGATACCATTAAAATATATCCATATTGCTAGCAGATACCATTACAACTCCGTGCCTGAAAACCGCTAAAGTTGTTAATTTTCCTGCTCATGGTAGTGACAAAGAGCCCCTGCTCTGGAATCAGAAAAATATGAATATCTTGTAAATGAACCATCTTGTGCACGTTATGATATCTTTCCAGGCCTCAGTTTTAGACAATACAAATCTGAACAATGAAATGACATTCATCTAGTTCTTAGCATCAAGTTTAGGACTCGTACACTTTTGCTGCTTATCAACTATTGAAATGTGTTGTGTGCATTGGATAGTATCACGATAATATATGCTGTGTGTCAGCTTATATTAAAATATAAGATCATATGGCAATCGGAATGGGGAGAATTAGGTGATTTTGATTTTCCTGGCCTTGTCAGAGTGACTTCTGAGTGTCTCATGAGTAGGAATCACAGTAGCAGTCAGACAAATGCTCAGTAACATTGCCGGTGACCCTCTTAGTCTTTGCATTTGCATTCAATACCAATTTACTGACTTAAATCCAATGTCTGAAAGATTAAAGCCAGATGTCATTATCCATGGCAGTAATTATTAAAAAAAAGAGTGAAAATAGTGGATCTGATTCTAGCCACAAATTTAAATTTAATGATACTGCTGGTTTAGGAAATTCTCTATCAATGGAATTGGTTTCAGAAATGTCCTAGTATTAAACCTTAAGCCACATGTGAGAATTCATTGGTAAAAATTTTCCTTAAAAGTCGATTTGTGAACTACACCAAATTACCTGATATTTCCTAGAGTGAGGAGTTGTCTTGCTAATAATTAGGTGATGAGCTATCAGTTTCAACGTGCATGCAATATCAATAATTGCTGATTTATAGAAATGCTTTTAATGATGCAAAGACTCTAAATATATACTATATCATTTTTAATTGGCACAATGCTATATGCCTTTTCAATTTCTAAAATGGTCTATTATTCAACAAGGCAGATTGAAAGTTATTTCATGTATTTGAAAAAGATTTAAATATGACCTATTAACTCACTTTAAGTAATTAGTCTCTTCAAAGTTCGGTCGTGATATGACTGTTTCTATTTGCCTTCAATTTCAAAATGAGTAAGATTTTGCAAGTGAGCTTCACCACGATTTCTAGTAAATTTATGATAATTTTGTTCATGGAGCTCAAATGTATTTCTAAGAATAATGTCTATATATATAGATGAAGGGTTGTCCTGACTTTGCCATAATTTTTTAAGTGAGAATGTATTTAAACTAAACCATTTCTTCTGTTAAGATAAATGAAATCTTAATTCCTCATGAAGATTCTCCAGGAACTGCACAATGTCATTTAGCTGGATTTCTTTCACTCGCATCCAAATTTAACTTTGATTTTATGGAAATTGTGAAAATAACTGCAGTGGAAAGGTGGCAGCTGTAAGCATTGCTTGTCTTGCATTCTGCCTGAAAACATTACTATTCATTAAAATAACCTTCACTTTGTAGTAACACTCAAGCTGTAAACAGTCAACTTAGATTCTGGAGAACACACAACCCCCAAAAGTAAAGAAATGTCTGTCTTTGCAAAAGTAATTTGTCGAGTTGAAGATTATTGTTTTTCATCATGGTGACCCTGGCTTGGCTGGCTGGGTGCATATACAGATTAAGATTAATGCAGTTATTCCTTGGCTAAGGTCTGCCTCTTTCAGGGCACATTCTCCCTAATGACATGATTGATAGGCAGGCCCAAATCCAGAGAGGAACTCATTAATCATAGCATTGACTGAATCCAATCATTTGCTTCACCTGCACAGTGACGGACAGGAAAGGATACAATTCAGGGGCTGACACTGAGATACTCCTTTGTCAGAGGGCCTCAACTTTTTCAATGCCAAAACCTGACAAGAAATTTTTGCTTGCAACCTGTATGCAGTTTCACAAGATACTCACAAACTCTTTTTTTTTTTGCAACAAGTTTTTTAAAAAAACTAGTTGATAATATCTCTAAGTGTAGAATTTGTTTTATTTTTTTTTTTGTAGCAAGGCTTATATGACAACAAGTTTCTGTTTTTTTTTCTTTTAAGTGTGTTTTGAAGTTACATGTGGAAGCAATATAAAAGTTAATGTCCAGCAGCTGGGTATCATTTGGTCCAGGCTTCAGGTCAATGGCAGCGACTCTTAGCAGAACTAATTTTATAATCATGGCAAAATCTAAGTAATGAAGTGCAGTAGATAGCTGATTATTCCACAGTAAATTTCATTTATTTTGGGAAATGGTAAAAATTTATGCTTTTTCTGAATATTTAGATTGCAAAGCCTAATAGTATCCTAATAGCAATCATAATAAGAAAATTTTTGTGGAATATATATTTATATACAAATATAAGTTGAAGATCATAGTTCTTTTTGTTCTGGTATAGGTTGGAATTTATAGAAAGTTCCATTATCCATTATTACTATGTGAATCGTGTTTAATGCTATTTATAAACATGAGTTATCATAAAAGAAGTGTTTCTCAAATAGAACTTGCACATTCCTTGCTCCGTTTTTGATATGGTGATAATAGTCGTTTTTCCTAGAATAATCAGGGTGATGACTTTCGCTAAATACTGTCTTTAAGAAAAAGAAATACGAGACAGGGTGTATATCCATTAAAGGCAGCAAGTGTTAAAATACCAATTTAGGGGATAGAGTGATAGTACGGGGACTGAGGCCCTTGTCTTGTATACAACCAGTCCCAGTTTGACCCATGGCCCACATATGTTCCCCCAGCACCTGGTGGAGTGACCGCTAACCACCACTGGGATGTGCCCAACCTCAAAATGCCAATTTAAAATGCCCAGTGGTATACAAACCCTTAGAGGACACCTGTCCTGTCCTCTGCAGAGGTGTCTCCTCTGACATCTTAATTAGCTTTCCTTTTATTTTATTCTAAGGCAGGTGCAAAGAGACATGTACCAAAAACTCCAAACCAAAGCTATTTCTAGCATCAGATACTTTTTATCCTCAAAGAGAAAATACAAATTACTTCTTCCAGGTTCTTCAAAAGGAGTGCTTTGTTTTCATCCCTTGATTATAGCAATTTCAACAATTGCAGTGATGGGGAATGTTTTATAGATGAGAGTATAAATGTAATAAAGAAATGTTTTCAAAGAAGTGATTCAATTTTTAGAAATGCTTTCAGGTGCTTCGTTCTAAGGTGCTGTTTATGTGCGGAGCAGTGGTTTGGGAAGACTTCCCTATTTGAGCAAAGTCTTTATGGATGCTTTGAATATGAGATTTACATCTACTCAGTACCTCAATCTCTGATTATTTTCTATCTTTACGACTCTTCACCACTGATACTTATGTGCTTTCTTTGTATTTAGTGCATTTATGACAATAGAGAGAGGCACAGCCTCAGAAGAAGGAAATATTGCTTTTGAACTGACTGAGCAGAAAATAAACATGATGGTTCTGGATATCTGCCACAAACCAGGTGGCAGCGAGTACCTGAGGCAAATTTATCACATCATGCGGCTCAATGAGGTAGGGAAAAGGCCTTTTTACCGAGCAATTAGGTGTGTACTGGCCTGAGGCAG
The DNA here is from genome assembly GCA_021461705.1 of Cryptotis parvus. Lineage (NCBI taxonomy): Eukaryota > Metazoa > Chordata > Mammalia > Eulipotyphla > Soricidae > Cryptotis > Cryptotis parvus. The sequence goes on along the minus strand of JAJIBD010011608.1, from coordinate 21,269 downwards.
CGTCTGCTGGCAGCTAAGGGTTAGTCAAGGAGGTGATAATACTTCTTAAAGTCAATACCAAACTCAATATCACATTATTAATAGAATCTATTCAGCCCGGCTGTTCTGCATTTGTACAGCAAAAGCTTTGCTGAAAACAATATCGGTTTTATTTATATGGTTTAAACAATAATATGGCTCATAAAAGTCAGTTCCGTTCTGAATTGTAGAGACAAGAGGTTTAGTTTGGGAATTGTATGTTTGTGACCATTAAGTTGATGTTACAATCTGGTGTTTGTGAAGTGAAGAATTTTCTGCAGAGGATGTAGGCGCTTCTCCTGGGATGTCATGTTTGTGTTGATGAATCCAGGGATTTTTACACAGTGAAAAACTTCAAAAGAATCTGGAAAAACATTTGGGAGCCACAAGAAAATGAACTACTGCATGGACAATGGGTAGAACCAATTGTGCTTCCTGGTGGATTAAGCCTTTGACCTTTCTGACAGTTTAGCAAAAAGTGGAGAGCAGGTTGTATAGCTGCTTACTGTAAACAATGCAAATTTGTTCAATGATTCTGGTTTTCATTTGATCAGAGATATCTGAAATAGAATGTGACATTTAATGTGAATTAGCATGATGTTTATATTTGCAGATATAGAAATGCATTTTTTGAATAGTAAAAATGTTCAGAATTAATCATGTGATGATGTACTATTTTTATCCCAAAGAGGCAGGCCTTTAAAACAATACCTTTTCAAGGAATGTGTTCTACCACAGCATTTTATAGCTCAGTTATAGAAATGCTGTCCCCCACTGTTGTGTATAGGAAAGTTATCTCAACAGGCCAGGAATCTAGATCCTCGGGGTTGTAGCACACTTACCAGGCCCCAAGTTCAATCCCTGGCATTACCTAAAAATAAAAGGAGAAATTGACAGCTACCTCAAGTAAATCTCTGTATCTGGGATTTTATAGAGCTAGTCATCTAATTAATAAACAGGAGGTATAAAATTATTCAGTGATAAGTTGTGAAGGACGTGAGGAATTTTAACCTTGAGAAATGGTCTTGTTTCTACATATTGAATTACATATTGAATCAGATATATAATTGTTGCAGTCACACAACCCATTCACTTTTGCTGATGATCCTTTGTAGTAGATTTTTTGAGGGGTTCCTGTGTGGCAACTTAAGACCATGGTGAATGGAGAGACCTACCTTGGAAAGTATGGTCTTCACTGGTTTTTCAGCATGGTCACATGTTAATTTGGCCAAAACAACTGATAATATCAGTCAGAAGCAGATACATTGCCATAGGGTCCTTATTAAAGAGGTATGATATTTCTGAGGACAGTAATGGCGAAACAGATTGCCAAAGCAATAGATGAGTTCTTTTTCTCAAAGGTCCATAACACAAACATGATTAGTAGTCACCAACAGCAAAATCAACAAATATTAAGTTGGCTATTTACTGACTCTCATCCACCTGTTATATTCAGGAAATTCAGTGACTCTTTTTCCTTTGTAGAACTGTTGAAACGCTAAAACCATGGTTCTAAACACTGTGCCATGAGATCTGAGGTAGACAAGTCTTTGATGAGGCATCACTACATTTTGGTCAATTAAACTCAAAGTTAAGATGTTTCTTTATTTTCGTGAGAACTGAAAATACTCACCATGAAGGCAGCATCTGTCAGAGCAGGTTAGCTAAGAATTTGGTGATTTGTGTGTGTGTGTGTATGTGTGTGTTTCTGTGTACATATATGTGTGTTTGCATATGTGCTGAATGAGACATAATGTTTCAAGATGAGAGAGATAATGAAGATGTGGTAACAACCAAAATGAGCCACAAGCCCTTTCCCTTGTGATTTCTAAAACAACACACAATTAAAGAATAATTTTGTGACTAATAATAGTTTTGGCAACATTTTTGTTTGGGATAAAGTATCATGGAATTTTATTGCTACATTGGTTCAACTGATGACTATTGTGAAGTCTTTTTTTTTTGTCCACACCTGGGCTCAGTGGATCATATGGAGTAGCCGGGATTGTCGGGGAGCTACTTGGGTTCCCGACAGTATCAGGACAGAAGTTCTCTTCTACCTTCGAGACCGTCCAAGAAACAGATGAAAACTCACAAGTCCGGTGCAGTTCCAAAAAGGCTTTTAATAGTACAAAAGCTCTACCACAGCAATCCAATATAATGAAAGAACTCTAGCTCTGGTCAGAACTTAGACCATACAAGAGAGCCCAAGTCTCCCACCAAAGAGAGAATCTCACCCGAGAACAGTTCTACCCAAAGGAAGAAGTGCCTCAAGTCAGTCCTCTTATATACACCAGCGTAATCTAACTGTTGGCAGGGAGGATCCTAAACAGCTTCTTGATAGTAGAAGAGTGTAGAAGGCTGGTGCCACACCCTATTACGGGTATAAACAAAGGAGTATGCCTAGGACTAATTCATTCTTCCGTGATTATCTCTCACTGGGGAGAGAGAGAGGGAGGAGCTGGTATAAAGTAATACATGTGCAAGTGTGCTGTGTGCCGGCCTGGCTTCCACAGGGTTGCAGGGCCCAGGCTGTGTGCGTTTGCGCAGGGCCCAGGCTCTAGGGTCGGGGTTCTAACGTTCGCGTACCGTGTTAGTGGCCGCACAGGACACGGCACCAAGGCTGGAATCAAGCCGTGAGAGATGCTTCTGCTGCTCTCCTCGCTTCTTTTTGTGCTGGGATTGCAAGCTTGAAGCATGTGCCCGACCCTAGCTAGCACAGTTAAGTAACGTTTTCTTGACGATCTTAGAGAGGGGTTTCGTTGTTTGCTTGATTCTGGTTGGGGCCACACCTGGCGATGCTCAGGGCTTACTCCTGGCTCTGTACTCAGCGGTGCCGCCCGGCCGTGCCCAGGGGCGTGGGGATGCTGGACCTCACAGTGGCGCTGCAAGTGCTTTCAGCTTTGTGCTCTCTCCAGGGCCACAGTTTTAGGGTTGTAAGCTCTGAAGTTTGCCTTCCCCAATAAGTACTATGGAAATGTCTCGTTCCTGAAGGGAGGAGCACGGTGAAGTGAGCCTGGAGGGAGGAGCACGGTGAAATGAGCCTGGAGGGAGGAGCACGGTGAAGTGAGCCTGGAGCTGTCACTTGTCCCCTGGGCTCCTCCTCTGGTCCTGGGCCAGCGTCGAGTATGGGTGAGGCACCCAGCTTCTTAAACTGTGGGTCTCAGCACCAGATTGGGCCATGAAACTTAAAATCTTCGTTTTAAAATCAAATTTGAAATGATGTATTATCTACCAATGTTTTACTTGTTTGCCTCTTTACAAACCTATGTATCCAGCGCTATGAAAATTCTTCAGTGGAAGAGGGGTCATGTGTGGGGAAAATTTAAGAGGCCCGGAAGAGAACTGAAAGTCAGCACGAATTCTGATTTGAGGAAAGTCAGCTGAATCAGAAAGCACCCAAGTGCATCTGATTCAGCTGGTCTGGGCACTTGTTCTTGAAGAACTGGGATTTGCTAAAATCGCCTCTGGTTTCCTTTTGACTTCTGATCTTCTAAGCTTAGCCCGAAAAGAAAGTATTATACTTTCTTACCTTAAAGAAAGTGTTATATTGTGACATACTGAATGATAGAGGAACATTTCTATTTGGTATTGAAGAAATAATATGCACAGTTGATAAGTGAGCATTTGAGTTTATGGGAAACTTTTATCATTTTTATTTGTGTCTCCCAGAAAGCAGCTTTTGAAAAGATTTTGTTTATTTATGAATGGACAAATGACGTTATTTATTTATTTTTTTGCCCAGGCTGCACCAGCAGATGTGGGATTAGAGTTACATATTTTGAGCTGTTTTTGAACCTTGATATTTTTCACTTCACAGGATAGAAATGGGGTTTAGAAGTTTATAATTTTCTACATAGTGAGCCTGTTTAGAGTGAAATATCAGAGCACTTAGTGCTCTACTGAGCAGGGAGCAGGTAGCAACTCTACTTAATGAATGAGCAATCTCATACAGTGAGTAATCATTCTCCGGAGTTACGTTTTGGTAACCAGACATGTCAACACATGCGCCAATGACAAGATAATGCCTATTAAAAAGATTCTGATATATGAATCTGATATTCATCATGTAAGGGCTCATTAAATGGTTTTCTAATCTATCCTATATATTAGGTGAACCTGTTTTTTTAATGGCTTTATTGCGATGCTGATTGCAATAGTCCTCTATGTTTCTTCTGAAAATATATTCTATCCCCAGGCAAGTAATACACTGTATAATCTAGCAAATGTGCTGAATGGATAGATTTTGATATCAATCAGCTTATTTTTAAAGAGAATATATGCTTCCCACTATCATGACTTGTAATTTTTTTCCTTGAAGGAATATTTGAAAGAACAGCTGTTTTCTATGAATGGTTCAGAGGAAAAACCATTACCCATTCGCCCTTTAAATACAACCTTGAGGAGTGTGGACGGTCAGCCTTCAGCCTTTAACCCTTTTCATGTGAACAAGGTGTTTAGTGAAAACATGCTGGACCAGGTATGTGGAAATTAAATGGTAAATTGAATTTAGGCATGTGGAAATTAAATGGTAAATTTGATTTGGATGTGTGGTTTCCTTTACACAAGTAAGAAACTAATGCTTTGTGTTTGAATATTTATTTGTCAGTACTGTAGCAAGGAAGCAAGAGACCTTGTTCTTGCATGCTTTGCACAAATTGACTTTGAACAAGTTATTTTACCTTCATTCTATTTGTCAAATTGATTCATATGTTTGGTCTGTAAAACTTAACTTTTGACCAGGTCAGTTCACTGCGGGCAGAAGGAACATCTGTTGGACGGTGTCTACACAGGCCTGGAGCATTTCCTAACCAGGAATTTCTCTGTCGCCTCCCCCCCCCCAATCTACAAACTCACCAAACACCTTGCAATGTTTATGACTTGGTCTCATTATCAGATAAATTATAAACTAGTTTAAGATTAATTGTAGATATAACATGGAGCTTTGATTTTAAATAGCATGAGGTAAACCTGCCCCTTTGGAACCCTTAAACACATTCCGGAATTTCAAATGAATTTGCCTCTGATACTAAAGTCAGGATTTTTGCAGTACAGTCAATGTGATAAATACCACACATTTTTTAATGTCAGATTATGACATTGTTTCAGTTGCATATTTCAGTAGTTACATTTAAAAGATCATCTTTATACCAAAGTACTTGAAATCTAAAGTTGCTTTTGCCGTGTTCATTCTTTCAGGGGCTTTGCGGAAAAGCCTCTTGACAGAGTATTTGAACTAACAGGGCAGAAGAGAAGAATTGCTTGACCTAGAGCTCTAACGAAAATAAGAATTAAAACAATGGCCTAATTCGGGATTCAGATAATATTTTTACCATGCCTGTACAGTCTACATTCATCAATACTGTAGTAGAATAAGACCTTCAAATGCTGACAACCTGGGGCAGCGTTCCCCTGCTCTATGACGGGATTGTAGGGCTCCATTAATCAGCAGGTGACAGGGCATAGTTCTTGTTGGATTTTAAACATCAGCCTGAACTCTTATTATCCAAACTATTTCATTGCAAAGAGTCTAACTTCCTATAATACTTTAAACCAAATACGTGACTTGCATTTGGGTTTACTGGTTGCTTTCCTGTGTTATTACATTAGATTGCTCCAGACCATAAATAATCACTGTGGCTGTTAAATTGTCCTCACTTCACATCAATAAATATCATGTTTTATTCTGCTCTGAATTAAGAGATTATCTTTCATAGCCATTTTTTTCTCATTACACTGTTATAAAATTATCTATTAAATGAGATAAAAAGGATCATTGTATTATTTATTCTACAGTTCCCCCTCATCGCCTCTTTAAAGTATTGTCTTAACAAATGCAGTAGTATGAATATCTCACTAGTATTAAGCTGTGTTTTATAATTAAGTCAATTTCCCACTTTGTTTTTTTTAAAATCAGACTTCTGGGTGCTAAAAAATGTGGAACATAGGAAAAAGTAGCCAGTGATTTTAGTTTAGTTTTCAAAGAGTTACCCTCTCAGAGAAACTTGTTGGGCAAATGCCATTAGCACTTGGAAGAATAACAACTCAAAAATTGATTTAAATTTTTTATAAATAATGACTACATCCCCAAATGGATTTATAAATTAATTGCTGTCTTATTGGAATAAAAACCTTCTTCTATAGACATGATTGATGTTATCTGTCTAAGTCCCTTGTTCGGACACCCCCTCCTTCTTAGTTAGTCTATCACAGCTGGAGCTTTAATTTACTGATCATATTAACTCTGATTAATAACTAACAATAGCGTCTTCTCATTTATCAACAGTCAGCCACCACAAAATGGAACTGGAATTGGTCAAACTTGTTGCCAAATTATCTGGGAGTGGATCCGATGACCTTCAGTGTACTGTTCAAAAACAGGTAATAATGCTGGGGAGATGATGTAGATTTATCATTTCTCTTTAGATAATTTGAGATGGATCTGAAAAAACATATACTTTCTAATTTCTTTTCACAGTTAGCATTTGCAAAAGTTGAGAAATCATTTCCCTGGCATGAAAATAGTTGGCTTTAGTGTGAGTTGTACTTTATCTTTTTTGTTTGGGGACCACACTCGTGGTGCTCCTGGGCACTGCTGACTTTGCCCTGAGATCACCCTGACTCTGTCTGGTGGATCTTATGTGGTGCTGGGATTCGACCCATCATTTGGCCAGCAAAAGGAGGTACCTTAACTTTTTGTACTATTTCTCTGGTTTTAGTCTGAATTTTAAATAATTTTGGCTTTATATATAATAGTTCAATATTATAAAACCCCAAAACCCATTCACTTTAATGTGGTTATCAATGTATGCCTTTTGTTTACACCTACTTAACACATAAAGAATGCGGAGACAAAACAACTGGTGTAATCCAAGGAAAATATAGAAGTAAAACTGCCAGGACTAAAGTTCTTGCCATAACTGCTCTGCCTTGCCCTGACTTTCACTCTATATATATTATTTGTACACAGTTATACATAAATCATGGGGCAACCCAGTTAAATGACCATGTAATATCAGCCTAGGAACTTAGAGACAAAGTTTATTTTGCACAAAAATACAAATGTTTTCTTTATATTTTAGATTAATAACATTGCTTCTAAAAATTGCTTTTTAAAGTTTCCAGTGAAAACTGTAAGGCATAAACTTTAAAAATTGAATTTCTCTCTCACCTACTACATTTTCATGTGAGATGTATAAGTGAAAGATACACCTTTTATGGTTCAATTGTCATAGTTTCCCATAGTTGTTCCTTATGTAATCGTTGGCTTGTAGAATATATTTCCATCTACAAAATATTAAATATCATTTTTCATGAAAGGCAGTAACAATTACATAGTTGAGTTGTCAAATCAACCTTGAAAAACCTAGGTTAGTGTAAGAAAATATCTAGAGAGAAATATTACAGCATTTTCCATATATATTTTATTTGGTTTTTTTTTAAACCTTCTTCAGTGCCAATAGAAGTTTTTGCTCAGGTATGTGGTGGCTGTAATGGTATTCCTAGTGCCTGGCGCTGAATGAATTCATAGTGCCTCACCTGCCATTATAAACAGTGTTGAACGATCTAGAATCTTCCCCATTCAGGACAGGCTTCTCTCAGCCAATTTACCCCTGGCAGAGAGAGGAGGGAGGAGGGAGAGAGAGAGGAGAGAGAGAGAGAGAGAGAGAGAGAGAGAGAGAGAGAGAGAGAGAGAGAGAGAGGAGGAGGAGTTGCATAAGTCTAGGAGAACTCTTCCCCTACCTCCAAAACACTTTGGAGAGAAGGAAGGTCAGGTTAATTGGCAGAGAGGATATTTTTTCCTGTGGCACCTATGACTGCATGCTGTTTACAATATTAAATGTCTGTCTGCCAGCAAATTAAGAAGCTAGCTCATCTCCCCACTTGCTATTTGAAACTTTAGAGTCTAGTTTACATAGATTAGTTGATATCTATATGTCTCTACTTATACTTTTTTTTGCTGAGAATTGTTGCATCAAGTCCACTAAGTAATGCTCTAGAGGCAGCCTATCTTTCCAAACTTAACTGCATTTGCAGTGTACAATATTCACTCTTAAGTAAATTTGTGTCTTAACCATAATTAAATACTGTTATTTTTGTTTAGCAAAAATATGTTATATGTACTTCATATGTACTTCAATTAGGTCAATTGTGATTATATGTACTTCAATTAGGTCAGTTGTGATTTCTTTGATGTTATATGCAGGAATGAATAGCAGAAAAGAGCTCTCACACATTTAGCCAGAATTTACAGGCCAAACAGTTCTCTTGGACAAGGATCATAAATTTTTAATATTAACAGCTAGAATCTTATCTTAATAAAAACTTTATATATTTAAAAGCATGGAACAAAAGGATTCTGCTCCAAACTACCCCATATCACAAGCTATAAGGAACCTAATTGAGATATTTTACAAGCATGAAAGATATCTTGAATCTTTCAGCACTTTTCCATTTATTTTAAGAATGTTTAGAGACTTGATTACTAGTGAACAGGTAAAGAAATGGTTTCTGTTATTTTCTCTAAGAAAGTCCCCTTTGGCTTTACATGTTGTATATTTGCAACGTGGTTATCTGAAAATACATGCCTCAATATGAGCCCATAGAAATTAAGTTGTTAGAACAGACTTATTTGATGTTTAACATGTGCAACATGAAACTTCCCACTAAAACCATGATCCGTGGACACAGGTAGAATCGAAGAAGAAAAGTCTGAATAACTAAATATGCTGTTTTTTTTCTCTTAACTCACCAATGAACAGATCACATGTTCTCTTTTTTATATCTTTAATTGCTAATAGATGATTATTATTTAGTTGTTACTTGAACAGTATAGATTAAATTTTTCCCTTTGGAATGTATATGTATGTATATGTGTGTATATACACACACACATATACATATGTGCACATATACAAACACATATACATATGAATGTATATATGCACATATGTGTGTATATTCCAAAGTGAAATATACATATATATGCATATATGCTTATATATAAATATATATGTAAATTTAATGTTAGTATGTAAAGAACAGTGATACTAACAGTGTTAGTATCAAAGAACAGCGAACACATCATACACACAGAAAACTTCAGAAGACAGGAATCCTTTCTATGTACTTCCCAAATTCTTTTGTACATGATATTCAAATTCAATATAATTCGATATAATAAACAGTCTCTAGACTAAGAGCCTCAAGTCTCTTGAGGCCTGATCTGAACCATACTTCCTTCCTCCCCAACACAATGGAGTTGGTAAAATGGGATTCCCGGGAGTTGCTTTGTGTTTGCTTACCTTAAGAAAAGTTATCAAAATTGCTTGGCATTGTATTCATATGACTGATCCCTTTGGTACATCTGGACCACATATGAACCTACTTAGACAGACGGGCTTTTTCTTATCATTCCTCTAAAGGGACCTTATCCAAATCAACTACAGCTCTATTATAAGATGCTTTCTTGCATTGTTACTAGTGAAAATTGTAGTTTGTGTTGGTTGACTCTATCCTACCTGCCTACCGCCACAGTGGAATAGAAACTGAGAATTGTGCCTTGACTGCCTTCTCCCAGCATTGTCTTCAGTACCTACAACATTCCTGGACACACAGCTGACTCTGGCTAATGAGGAATAAGACTGGAGCCAGAGTACCACAGGCAGGGTGCTTGCCTTGTATGCGGCAGACCCAGGTTCAATCCCCAGCACCCCAGATAGTCTCCCCACCATGCCAGGAGTGATCCTGAGTGCAGAGCCAAGAATAATCCCTCGTCATTACCAGGCCCTCAAACAACCACAACAGTTTTCCTAAATGAGAAAAAGTCAACTCCTACAGATGAGCATGTAATAGGCATCTCTAAAGGCGGTATTTGATCACTAGCCATGCTGTGATCAAATATGAGGCACCCTTGAAAATGTTCAACAGAAATTACATGGATATTCATTTTCATCTGAAATCAGGATTTCTAAGCCCTGTGTTTTTAAAATACCCTGTTTTTACTATTATGTGTAGCTTGGCTCAGACTAAAAGCATGAACACTGGGCTTTATTTTTAACTAATTGAACCAATTCAGGTTCAATTCAGGCTCTCTTTAGCAACAAAGTCTTTTTAAACTTTCCAGTTCAGTTTTTAACATTTGGGTGATGGGGTTTACGTTTGCTAAATGACAATAAAAGGGCAAGATGGAGTACTTGCAAACCAAGCCTTTGTAAAGTAATTTACATGGGATTTGTTCCCCAAAGGCATTTGAAGAGATATCTTGCAGAGGAGTCCTCAGAAAGAGGCGCCTAAAATCATATTAATAGTACACGGTTTTAAGCTTAGAATGTTTCTATGAGGAAGACTTTTACAGAAAATAAAGATTCCTCAGATATTCAGAAAAATCATCGTTATAGCTCAGTTCTATAGTTTCCTTTTATTATCTAAGAATAAGTGCAGTGATTGTACATTGGTCTTTGAAATTATAAAGGCGTTTTTCACTATTTCTTGCTATCCTGTTTTCCTTCTTAACCAATTTAAAAAGAAATCCTGACAAGGGAGTGAACAGTGATCACATTTGCAGGGGAGTTCACCAAAGGAACACTCCAGTCCTTCATTCATGGCGAATCTCCAGATTACCATTTTGATACGTTTTCTTTTCACTGAAGCAAATTTATGCTGCTTCTTGTCTTTTTACCTTATTTATTCTCAGGAATTATGTCACAATTCCTGAGAATTGTGTATTGACAGTAATCTGTGAATCCAGTGGAATGCTATGCCATTTAACCATCTAAATATATTGTATATGGGTTTGGCTTCGAGTTGAGCAAACACAATTAAATATGATGGCAGGAACAGCAGAAGGGGTGGCGGTGGCAGATTTCTGGCTACCACTCTGGGGCCTTTCCAGGTGGACAATAACCATACATCTGAGAGGAGACGGAGATTAGAGAGCTTGTTTCCAGAGAGCCTTGGATCTGTAGAGTTGATTGTTTGCTTTTATTAATAATAATTATTAAGGTATTTTTATGCTGTTTCAGATTATAGTGTGTGTACCCTATGGGGTTTACGCTGTAGAAAATATCATCTCTGGCCTTTAACTGCACATACTGACTCTCCAATGACCATTCTCAGGCAGGGCTGCCGTTAGCACAATGCTTATAGTTGTTCACAGCAGTAAATTCTCCACTCAGCAGCAGGCTGCCTGGCTATGGAGAAGTGGATTGAAGAAAAGGGCTTGCTGAGTTTATGAGCATGCACCTCTGAGACATTTACATACATTATATTTGCCTTGGCATTCAAATTTAGGTTTAGTTTCCCCCCTCACCCCATGCTATAGTCCCTAGAAACCCTTTTTCTTCCTAACTCCATCAAGAGCCGTGTACTCTGAGGCTCTTTATCCACCCTGTTTGTTTGCTTGTTTGTTTGTTTGGATTAGGGGGTCCATACCAGACAGTGCTAAGAGACTATACCAGGCTATGTGCCTAGGAGTGGCCCTTGGTAGTGCTGCAGGAACCGTATGTTGTGCCTAGGATCGAACCAGGGAGCTGGGATACAAACAAGCACCTTAATCTTTGTCCTGTTTCTCTGGCTTCAATCCACTGTCTCTGGGAGCTAGTGCTTTCCATCTTTCAGCTCCCAAGCCACATGTGATTGAGCAAGATGGTCCAAGTTATAGTGTATTTAAGATGTTTAAATTAAATGTTTTGAGCATGTAGGGGCTAGGGCTTTGGTACATGCACCAAGTAAAGTCTTCTATACATGTTTTCTTTTTTCTCATTTGGTGACTTCTGTGTGTCATTCTTTATGTTCTCCCAAGTATGTTAATACAGTCTTTCTCCTTTGACCCTCACTTTAATTATGAGTATAAGACTATATTAGTGAGGTTGCAAAACAAGCAATATGCCCCAAATCACAAAAAATATCATCTAGGATACAAAATGAAGGAAGGTTCTAACTCAGTGACTGGTTCCTCATGTGCCACACTGTATTCCTGGCCAAGTGTCTCTTCTCAAGCCTCTCTCCTCCACCCCCAGATTTGCTGAGACATAATACATTATATTGCATAAATTTAAAGCATGCAATAAGTTGTATGGATATACATATAAATATCATATAACATGGTATATAAGTTTATCAACCTATGGTTAAATATTACTAATCCCTCCATCCCTTCACATTATTATAATCTCTTATTTAAGTTATTTGTTTTGGGGCCACACCTGGGGCTATGTTCAGGGCTTAGTCCTGGCTCTGTGCTCAGACATCGCCCCTGGTGGGCTGAGGAAACCCTAGTGGAAATGTGCCCTGGAAGCATGAAAGAGGAGTAGTGGGCGTAAGCAGTGAACCTTGCAGCCCACATTGCTAATCTGACACTTGTGAAAGGAGAGGGGGTAAGGGGTACTGGTAGGAAGGAGTACTGGTAGGAAAGAGTACTGGTTGGAAGGAGTACTGGTTGGAAGGAGTACTGGTAGGAAGGAGTATTGGTAGGAAGGAGTACTGGTAGGAAGAGTACTGGTAGGAAGGAGTACTGGTAGGAAGGAGAACTGGTAGGAAGGAGTACTGGTAGGAAGGAGTACTGGTAGGAAGGAGTACTGGTAGGAAGGAGTATTGGTAGGAAGGAGTACTGGTAGGAAGGAGTATTGGTAGGAAGGAGTACTGGTAGGAAGGAGTATTGGTAGGAAGGAGTACTGGTAGGAAGGAGTACTGGTAGGAAGGAGTACCGGTAGGAAGGAGTACTGGTAGGAAGGAGTACTAGTATGGAGGGTTTCCAAGAGCTGCATAGTGCTGAGAAAGTTATGTGTGAACTACACACTCAGTCTCATGCTCTGAGTCTCAAGATGGGAGCTAGTTTCTCTATTTTGGACCAAAAATTGAGATAACCTGGGAGAAACATGACCGAAAAATAGAGAGGCACATATGAAAAAAGACCAGGAATGTCCATTAGGAACATGTGCCTATCACTACAGGAGCTATGAACTGTGCATTTCCATGATTACAAGAAGAGATGGAAAGAATGAATTTCTTCTGTACTGGAGACTGTGTGTATGTGTTATAAATTAACAGGGATGTGATTTAAATAAAGGTCTCTATTACTTTAGTGAAGTAAAAGTCAGACAACCTAAATAAATATGTTAAATACTATTGACAGGAAAGCAGAACTGGCAACCTTTTGATGAAAGGAAGGTATAATAATGTTCTCAAAAGCAGCAATGGGAATTTTTGACTTGTCAGATTGAGCCCAAATTTACTTTGTAATGAGTTTTCTCCTGCCTAATTAAGTATTCACATACTGGCACTTTGGGTTCTTGTAGTGGATCAAAGTTATTAAAAACTTGCTACTACAGAGTACATTCCTTTTTCAGTAACTATTCTTTAAGTCTTTTCCTTGTCAGATACTGTTCAGATTCCAAAGACTCTGTGATGTTTTTCTACAAAGAGTTTTAGTAGAAGTTCCCCTGGAAAATCTTTTTTACCGTTATAGGCACATAGATTAGATTAGGCTGAAGGTAGAAAGAGAATTGACTACTTTCAGGCTTATTGGGCATTATTGCATATCTTGTTTGTTTCTGTTTCAGCACAGAGAAATGCTTTTCCTATGACATATTATAAAGGAATTTCAATGCTTGTTAAATATAATGAATTGGACAACTCATGGTCTTTACTTTGTATTTGTCATGATTATAGTATCTTTGTGATGTATATTAAATTACTTAGGCTACCAATTGTACTTTATTCTTTATGCATCTTGAGGGTGCGGCTATGTCTGGTTCTTTTCACTCCATAATATGAGACATGGTGAAAATAAATCAAGATGTTTTTCTCTCCAGAATCTGTTAATAAAACTTCAAAAATAGTTTGTATTTAACTGTAAGTAATGTGTCCTTGCTACTGCAAATGGCACATGAAGATGCCGAGCAATGAGAGTTCCCATCCCAATTCTTTTTTTTTTAAGTATTTTTATTATACCACCGTGAGATATACAAATAAAAAAGATAAACAATTAAAAAGTTCATATTTGGGTTTTGGTCATACAGTGTTCCAGCACCCATCCCGCCACCAGTGCCCATCTCCCATCACCAATGTCCCGGTTCCCTCCCTCCTTCCCCAGCCCACCTCCATGGCAGGTTCTTTATTTCTTTCCCTTTCTCTCTCTTTCTCTTTTCATTCCCTTCTAGACTATGGATTACAGAACATACATTAAAAGGTTGTCATGTGTATCCTCTTGCCTCTATTTAATGCTCAGTTCTAGGTTGGCATTAGTACCCTCGACAATTATTAGCACACTGTTCCATTTTCTGTCTTACCTAGTCTCTGACTCCCACACGTTTGTGATAATTTCCACCTTTGACAAGACCTCCTGATATATGTTTCACTTGACCTTGGATATTGGTATCATAATATGTACATATATATTTATGCCATGCAAATGAATGCAGTCATTCTGTATCTGTCTCTCTCCTTCTGGCTAATTTCGCTCAACATAATCTTCTCCATTCCATCCATTTATATAAGCAAATTTTATAACTTCATTTTTTCCTAACAGCTGCATAGTATTCCATTGTGTAGATGTACCAAAGCTTCTTTATCCAGTCATCGATTTTCGGGCACTCGCGGGTTGCTTCCAGATTCTGGCTATTGTGAATAATGCTGCTATGAACATAAAAGTAGGGATGGTGTTTCCGCTGCGTATTTTTGGTTTCCCAGAGTAGATTCCCAGGAGTGGTATGGCTGGGTCAAATGGGAGTTCAATTTCTAGTCTTTAGAGGAAAGTCCATATTGTTTTCCAGAAAGGCTGTACGAGCCGGCATTCCCACCAACAATGCCCATCCCAATTCTTAATCTCACAGTCCCTCTCTAGTTGTAACCATTTGAGTCATTTTCAAAAATTCTTTTACTTAATAGAAACAGCATTTAAAAGCAATTTTAAGTGGCATATAAAATGTTGAATGTTTACAGTATCTAGACACCCACACACAAAGTAAACTTATTTTTGAAGAAATATTTTTTGAATGATTTAAATTTAAGGGTTATGCTAATTACTATTTTATTAAAGTATCAGCCAAAAATAGTAAAATTACGACCTTGATTTTTGCTCTGAAAATACAGAATTAATGCACTACGTCCCCTCTCCTCTTTCCCTTAGGCTCTGAGCTTTTGACATTTACAATTTAGCTTTTTATTTATAATTTACCTTTTACCTTTAAGTGATATGTGGTAACATCTATTTTTAAATCAGTTTGTTAGCTTTTTTTTTCTATTTAATTTTAAATTTACATGAAGCAGACTTCAAACTTGGTATACGGTCCAGGGTTATGACAAATGCATAATATTGTTTAGCAATGAAATAATGGAATGCATAGTTGTTCCGTCACTCAAAAATCAGTCCTTGTGTTGACTGCTTGTGGCCAATTCTCATTCCCTGGTCTGTTCTCTGTCTATAGTTCTCTCCAACAAAGTTGTCATACTAAAATTATACAGTGTGTCACCTTTTCATTCTGCTGCTTTTACTCAGCATAATGCTTTGAGATTCCTCTATTTATTCCTATTGTATTATAAGCAGCTATTTTGTAGAAGATCCTATTAGTTGATCTGTATGGTTGCTAAATTAAGGCATTTGGGTTGTTTTCAGTATTTGGTGAATAAAGCCTCTTTAGTAATTTGTTTACAGTTTTACATAACCATGGAGGGTCTTTTTGGATGGGGCATGGACAGACCACCCTATGGTGTTCAGGGGATACTCCTGGCTTTATATCATCAGGGTACACTCCTGGATGTACTTGGGGAACTGTGTGTAGAATAGAGGACAGAAGTGACGTTAGTAGCACAAAAGATGAGCACATTAACTTCTATACTGGCTTTACTCCTTAAACAGTTTTTTTTTAACTAAATCACTGTGAGATAGACCATTATAAAGCTGTTCATGATTGGGTTTCAGTCACACAGTGTTCCAACACCTATCCCTCCACCAGTGTCCCCAGTTTCCTTCCCAATATACCACACCCAGCCTGCCTTTTATGACAGGAATATCTCTCTCTCTCTCTCTCTCTCTCTCTCTCTCAATCTATTTGTTTACCTATCTCCTTTCCCTCCCCTTTGGGCATTGTGGTTTGCAATACAGATACTGAGAGGATAGCATGTATATCTCTTTACCTGCTTTCAACACTCAGTTCTTGTCCATTTGATCATTTCCAACTACTACTGTCATACTGGTCCCTTCTCTATCTTCACTCTCTGGCCCCACACACTTGTAATAGATTTCAATCACTGATCTGTCCTATTTTCCCTGTCCTTGTATATTGTCACTTGCCACTTGTGTTCCCATTGTTCATCGATTTGCTTGAGTGGGCACCAGTAATGTCTCCATTCGTTGGGAATGAGATCCATTATTATTCTGGTTTTTGGCATATTTAATAAACCATAGGTAGCTTGCCAGTCTCTGCCGTGGCTCTGGGTTCATCCCAGGAGGCCCAGTCTTTTTCAGTGCCAGACCATCAACCATCCAGGGCCCATGGGGCAGAGCCCTGGGGGTGTAGACAAGCCTGTCTCCTGTCTGCCACCTGCCGACACAGCTGGACACCACAGCCACACCTGCAATTCCTCAAAGGGTATGTGGTCTTATTTTTTATTCTATATACCACAAGTGGATGCAGTCATTCTTCATCTCTCTCTGCTGATTCATTTTACTCAGCATGATACTCTCCATGTTTATCCATTTATTGGCAAATATCATGACTTCATTGTTCCTAACTATTGCACAGTCCTTTTTATACATGTACCATATTTCATCAGACCCACATGTTGATCTCTTATACCGAATTGTCACAAGAGCAGCATGGCTACCCCAACCACATTAGGCCAGTAGTCCATTAGCCTATCCCAATCAAAATGCCCCAAGCCTCACAAAAATAGCAGTGAACACAAGAATCAGTACAGCCCCAATCGAAAAGTAACAGTAAGTCCAGGCCAAACAGCATGCCCCCCAGAATAAGCACTAGAGGCCCCACACAAGTTATACAGGAGCACCAAAGAGGAAGGTAATATCCTTGAAGGGCAAAGAGGAGACCACTCTCTACTGAGCTCCCCCAGAGGCATCACTAGCAGTGAGAGGGTGCACAGATAGTGCAAGGGAAGGATCCACCTCCAGACTCCCACAGCATCATGCAGAAATGGCCCCATCATGAGAAGTGGATGCAAAGAGCCCTGAAGCCTCAACAAGGAATACCAAATACATAATCTCTCTCCTAAAGAATTCAGATGAAATATTGAGGATGTATAATGAGCTCAAAGAAACAGTGAAACAGACATCAATAAAATACAGGAGGATATGAAAAAAAAAAAAACAGTGGAATGGGAAGCCAATAAAATGTAAGAGGAAATGAGAGCAAAACATAAGAGAACTACAAACTACAAACAAAAGTGTCATTAATAAAAAATTAGGTAGATGTAATAAACATGGATTTTTATTTCACTGGGATAATACCTAAGAGTGGATTACTGAGTTGAATGGTCCATATATGTTTGACTTTGTAAAGGACTATTGCTTTGTTCTATATTATATAAGTCACTATTGTTACAGATAAGCAGAAGCAGCGGCAGGCTTCTGTGTCTGTTCATGATTACCAGGTTCTTCAATATTTTCAAGAATAAAAATTATATAACATGCAGAGGCCTCACACGCGGTTGGGGAAGCTGGAACTTGGCTCTCCCCAGGCTTAGCTGACCATGGGGCTCCCAGAAGGACAGATGGGTTTTGGGAGTGGGCCCATCACCTCTGGGGGTCCCAAGAAGCAGCCAGATGAGACTTGCCCACCACACTAGCCTCCACCTTTGCTGTCCAGATGCTGACCATGAGGCTCCTAAGTTTGCGGGGCGGCAAGCGGCGTGCGGTCCATCAAACTAGTGGAAATAGTTGTGTCCTTTAATGTACTGCATTCTACAATGTGTAGGAAAGTTAGGCGGGTGGGAGAGATAGAGGAGGAGAGAAAAGAACATACAGTACCCGCCAAGTAGTTGAGATGTGGGGGGGGAGGGAGGTAGGGACATTGGTGATGGGAGATGGGTTCTGGGTAGAGGGATGGGTGTTGGAACACTGTGGAACCAGTGGTGTAATAAAATTTGAAAAAAAAATAAAATATAAAAAAGAATAAAAATTATTGAATAATAAATATGCTCAGACTCAGAGTTGAAAAGTAGAAAATTTTAAAGTAGGAGGGAAAAAAAGCCCCCCAAGACAGGAGGAATTTAGTAAAGCATTAAGTTAAAAAGGGAGTTTTGTGGCAGGCCCTTTTAAGGGGCTCCTGGTATCCCTTTTCAGCTAGCAAGTGCTTGCAAAAGTGGCCAGAAAATTACAGCGATGTCTAGCTGGTCTAAATCTTGACAGTTTTGCTCCTTATCTTACATTCCATGTCAGTGTAGACTCCAGGACAGAGTTTTATGGTTCTGGAAATCTCTGGGACCATTGGGGCAGGACTTTGGCAGTGAAATGTGTCAGGTCAGGAAGGGAAAAGGGCAAAGTGACACTGTGACTTCCTTCTTCAGAGGCAAGGGGAAATATATCTTCCAGGATTTTGCCCATTACCTTAATTTCCCTGTTAGCCTAGACTTCCAGGATTGGCCATTAATTTAGTTTCCCTCTCAGCCTAAACTCCAGAACAGAGTTTGATATTCCTGGGACTCCCTGGAATGCTGAGACTGAACCTTGGGTTAGAATGTGTGTGTCAGGTTGGTGGGGAAGAGCTGGAATATCTGGAGAGAAGAAACTCTAGCTTTCTGACTCACTAGCAAGGGAAACTGAGCCTGCCTTTTTCTCTATGTTTTTTTCTTCCATGGTCATTCAGAAATTGAGATGTTGTCTATGTGAGTCTTTGGTTTCTTTTCTTTTTTTCAATTGAATCACTGTGAGATACACAATTACAAAGTCGTTCATAATTGAGTTTTAGTCATACAATGTTCATACCCATCTCTTTTACCAGACTGCATTTCCCACCACCATTGTCCCTGCTTAGCTTTCTCACACTCCATTCTGCATCTGTGCAGGAACTTTACATTTGCTCTCTCTCTCTCTCTCTCTCTCTGTCTCTCTCTCTCTGTCTCTCTCTCTCTCTCTCTCTCTCTCTTCCCCCACTCTCTCCCTTTTTGGGCATTATGGTTTGCAACATAGGTATGAAATAGTTGTCACGAATATTCTTGTGCCTCCTTTCAGCACTCAGTTATTGTACAGTGTGATCATTTCCTAACTATCATTGTCATAGTGGTCCCTTTTCTATCCTAATTGCTCTCTCTCCCCCACCACCCCGCTTGGCGGCAAGTTTCCAACCGTGCACCAGACCTGGCCCTTGTTTCTACTGGCTTGGGTATTAGTCTCATTCTATGTTTTTTGTATATCCCACAAATGAGTACAGTCATTCCATGTCTGTCCCCCTCCTTCTGACTCATTTTTCACTCAGCATGGTACTCTCCGTGTCCATTCATTTATAAGCAAATTTCATGACTTCATTTTCCTGCATCTTTGGTTTCTGTTGATACATAACAGGCCTTTGATACTGTGATTTTTCTCTGATCCAACAACTTTCCCTGTAATTGATTATTCCTTCGCCCTTCTCATTCCCAGTTACAACTGTCTTTTTGAGGAGTCTTCTTAAGATGGATGTTCTGATTTATTATTTCCTTAGCTATTGTTGAAGCCTTATTCTTTTCAGTTCTCATTTGCTTGCTGTACTATATCCATCTTTCCTCAGTTTAAGACCTCAGTTAATTCTGTTTTGTGCCTTAAAAGACTGTCCGTTTCATCAAGTAAGAACTATCAAAGCCAGTTAATTCTGTTTTGTGCCTTAAAGACTGTCCGTTTCATCAAGTAAGAACTATCAAAGCCAAGTTCCTTCAGAGACTTGTGTAATATGAATATATATCAAGATATATCACACAAAGGAAAGGGGAGTACACACCTGGACTCTAGATTCTATTGGAAAAGTGTTTCCCAAGTGGTACCTAAGAGGCCTGTGGGTCCCACCAGTGACTCTTGGCCAGCCCCTATCCATGGTTCAATACAAAGGCCTGTGCATGCAATACTGCTCAGACTCTGAGGTACCAAGAAGTCCCAGCCCACTTTGACTATTGGGGGACCCCATGGATGCTCAGGAATATCTAAAGCTATACCTGTCAATGATTGGGTAGTGCTGGGGGCCAAATCTGGGTTGTACATATACTGACCTGATCTCTAACCACTTTACTATCTCTAGTCTCCCAGATTCTATTTCTAGAATGCTTTTTACTCTGAGAAAGGAGTCATGCAGCTTGCTGCCTATCTGGATGAAACTGGAGGATATGGCACTGAGTGAAGTCGGTCAGAAGAAAGGGATAAATCCAGAGTGATCTCTCTCATATGTGGACCTTACAGACACACAGCAAAGCAGCAACACAGGGGCAAAGGCAACACAACAGGAGAACCCATCCACTTAAACCCTAAAATATCCTTTGAGTGCCAATTTATCACTCTCAGTAATTTTTTTTTTGCGGGGACTGGGCACACCCACTGGTGCTCACAATTTGCTCCTGGCTCTGTGCTCAGTGGTTACTTCTAGCAGTGCTGGGGGACCACATGTGGTTACTGTCACTTGTCTTCCTGTTTTTCATCAATTTGCTTGAGTGGGTGCCAGTAATGTCTCCATTCATTGGGAATGAGCATCCATTATTGTTACTGTTTTTGGTAGATCGAGATACACCACGATAGCTTGCCAGGCTGTGCGTGGTTCTGGGTTCATCCCAGTCTTTTTCTTTGTCAGACCATACACCATCCAGGGGCCCACAGGGCAGAGCCCTGGGTGTAGACAAGCCTGTCTCCCTATCTGCCACCTGCCAATGCAGCTCGGCATTGCAGCCACACCTGACAACACCTTGAGGGGGCAGAACCACATGTGGTACTGAAGTTAAAATCTGGGGTTCACATGCAAGTCACATGCCAAGGCAAGTGACTTATTTGCTGTCTTATCTCTCTGGCCCCCAGGCAATTTGAAAAAAAAAATGGTTGTTAGGATTTAGATTTAGAAAAACAATGGGGGAAAGTACAGTATTTAAATTTTCTGAAAAAGGAAGTTCTAAAGTCACAGACATATGTGATTTAGTAATTAGCTTTAAAAGCTTGGGGACCTCCTATTATCAAATAATTGAAAATTTCAGGTTAATGAGTTGAAATCCTTTGTCTGGCCGGGCTAGGTTTACAAAGAAACTAGGAACCTGGCCAGGCTAGGTTTACAAAGAAACTAGGA
>JAJIBD010011607.1:0-22406 GCA_021461705.1 Cryptotis parvus | reverse complement strand
TCACGCTGGGAGGGTGCTCTGTGGGGGCCATGCTGGGAGGGTGCTCTGTGGGGTCACGCTGTAGGGTGCTCTGTGGGGAGCCATGCTGGGAGGGTGCTCTGTGGGGTCACGCTGTAGGAGGGTGCTCTGTGGGGGTCACGCTGGGAGGGTGCTCTGTGGGGTCCCCCTGGGAGGGTGCTCTGTGGGGGTCATGCTGGGAGGGTGCTCTGTGGGGGTCATGCTGGGAGGGTGCTCTGTGGGGGTCACGCTGGGAGGGGTGCTCTGTGGGGGGTCACGCTGTAGGGTGCTCTGTGGGGGTCACGCTGTAGGGTGCTCTGTGGGGTCATGCTGGGAGGGTGCTCTGTGGGGGTCACGCTGTCGGGTGCTCTGTTGGGGTCCTGCTGGGAAGGTGTTTGTGGGGGAGGCCCCTTTGACCAGCCTCTCTCTAGACCATGCTGTCCTTTTTTTTTGGTTTTTTTTTTTTTTTTTTGCTTTTTGGGTCACACCCGGCGATGCTCAGGGGTTACTCCTGGCTCTGTGCTCAGGAATTACTCCTGGCGGTGCTCGGGGGACCATATGGGATGCCGGGGATCGAACCTGGGCTGGCATAGGCTGGCCACGTGCAAGGCAAACGCCCTACCCGCTGGTCTATCGCTCCGGCCCGACCATGCTGTCCTTGCTCTCACTCCCCTGCTACTTTGATCTTTCATTTCCTCAAGAACATGAAGTCCGGGCTCTCCTGCATCCTCTCTCCCACTTCCCCTGCCGGGCCTCTTTACAAACTTGCATTTTTCACTTTACTTTCTCTGAGTAGCTCAAACACAGCCCTTTAGTTATCACTTCCTTGGCAACACCTTCTTCCTCATTGCCTCACGATGACAACAGGTCGAGTTTCCTGTAGACAGTGTGTCTGGAAAGGCCATCTAGAACTGGGAGGAGACCTGCTGTCTGGAGCTCTGAGAGAAAAAAGCCTTGTGTGGCCATTAACATGTGGTAGCAGAGTATTTGTTGCTGAGTGGGGAGGGAAGAAGAGATGAAACAATGCCGGAAAACACTCCAATGCCAGCTTAAGACAAACACAATAAATTCTTTCATTTGCTAGGATTACCTCTCTGGAGCAAATGCATCTGAGGTAAAACTAACAAGGTCTCCATGCCATGCTTCTCTGACTGAATGAGGTTTTTCAAAGCTTTACACTGAGATTACGCATCCATCCCAAACCGGTGTTTTTGTTAAAGTATATTTTGTTTGAAGCCAAGTATGTCAATATATACTTAAGTAAGCCTTGTCATTTCCAAAATTTCACATTCAGAAATGATGAAACAAAAGATTCTGGTTTTCACCAATAACTAAATTGGAGCCTGATCATGACAACAAAGAAACTTTCATTTTACCCTGTGTCTCATGACTCAGAGACATGGGGGTAGAGCTACTACTGGCTCTCCCTCTGCCCAGCTGATCATGAGGCACCCAGGAGGGTAGGTGAGTTCTAGCCCCTGGCCCGCCACCCCAGCAGAGCCTCGCAAGAAGCCAGAGGAACCCCCAGACCATGAGGGCCTCCATTTTTTAGCATCCAGGCTTCACAGCTCATCAGAGTTCCACCCAGCAGAATAGCTGATCTTTCCCCATTTCACGCTGCTGCATAGTTCATCAATACATGCACGAGGTGAGAGGCTACTACAAGAGTATCCCACCTGCATGGCAGAGCCTAGCAAGCTACCTGTGTTGTATTTGATATGCCAAAAACCAGTAACAATTATAGGCCTCATTCCCATGACCTGAAGGAATGGTTTGAGGCTCTTCATGTTCCTGGAAGCGAGCAGTTGCCCTTGGGCTACACTAGCATGTGACAGGAGGTATGGAGATGTTACTGGTGCCCGCTCGAGGAAATCGATGAACAATGGGAAGACAAGTGATACAAGTGATTCCCAAAGGTTTATGTCAAGGAACAGAAAAGGACAGGAGACAGCACAAGGGGTTAAGACATTTGCACATAGCTAACCACAGTTAGATTCCTGGAACTGCGTAGGGGTCCTCTGTGCACCACTAAGAGTCATTCCTGCTTATAGAGCCTGGAATTAGACCTGTGCACTGCCAGGTTTTCTTCTGAAGGCTCAACTGAATTAAAATATTCAGAACAGCTTCAGCACTCACTGTGGGGGCTGCAGGTACGCCCAAGGTAGTTTGTGTCTTCAGGGAGACGTGTTGGGGATCTTCCTGAAGACCTGTGTGTGAAGAGTATAGAACTTCTTACCCAACACTACAGAAATTGCCTGTCCCCTAAAACTAATCCTTAGACTTGAAGCTATTGATTTCTGTAACAACAGTGAGGCACTATGTCAGCCAGACTTGGTGTGGGAGGAACTACATAGGATCTGAAAACTTGGGCTTTATTGGAAGCCAACTTTAGAGAGCTTCTAACATAGCCACTAGCACAGTATTAATTTTCATAGTTAGGAAAGTTAAAAATTACATAAATACTTATCAATAGCAGAACATGTAAATAAGCTATTACTTATCCTACATTCATATGTCATAATATCATATGTTATTGTGAATAAGAAATGTTTCTATACGCTGAAAAAATAAACTTAGGAGCACTATATTAAGGGAAAAAAGCAATTACCAGAGCAGTAAAAGCAAGAAAACCTTTTCATAAAATAATAAATGAGGGGTCAGGAGCAATAGCCCAACGGGTAGGGCGTTTGCCTTGCATGCGGCGGCCCATGCCGGCCTGGGTTCGATCCCTGGCATCCCATATGGTCCCTCGAGCACCGTCAGGAGTAACTCCTGAGTGCAGAGCCAGGAGAAACCCCTGAGCATTGCCGGGTGTGACCCAAAAAAGGAAAAAATAAATAAATAAATAAAAATGATAAAACAGTAATCCCACAGCGGGTGGGGTGTTTGCCCTTGCACGCTGCCAACCTGGGTTCGATCCCGGCATCTCATATGGTCCCCCGAGCACCGCTAGGGAGTAACTCCTGAGTGCAGAGCTAAGAGTAACCCCTGAGCATCACTGGATGTGACCCAAAAGGCAAAAAAAAAAGTAATACCATCCCTAATTTGCACATACAGTTGACTAGAATAATTATACCAATGTGAATTAACCAATTTAGTTAATTAAATTAAGCAGTAAATTAAGCTGCTGTGTCTGCCTATGTGCAGGAATGAAGAAAAAGTTGAATTCAAGTTGCACCTATGACCCCAAAGTGTTCCCATATTTTGCTTACGATGACGTCTACCTCAGCTCACAGGAACTGAAAGCGCAAAACTGAACAGGACAGTTTAAGAGTCTCTGCTACATTCCTCAGTGTGCCCCAGAGCAGAATAAAATAAAAGGAGACCTTACTTAGTTGTTTTCCATGCTTCAATCAAGCATGAAAATTGAAAGTCTTTGTTCCTCCATGCAAGAATCCAGCCATGTACACTTCACAGATGGGCCTGGCTTTGACAAAGGAAACAGGAGGGAGTGTGAGGCTCAGGCTTATTTTATCACATCATCTATCGCTTATCTTTCTGTTGTTCATCGATTTGCTCGAGTGGGAGCCAATAATGTCTCCATTTGTCCCTGTCGCATGCAAGTGTAGCCCAATGGCATCTGATCACTCCTGAACAGAAAGAGCTTCAAACCATTTGTTCAGGTTTCTGACAAAGTAGTCTGATCATCCTGTAGGTGAATGGCCACACATTCTTTTGATGTTCTGTGGAATCCTGTCGGTAACAGCTCTTGTCTAGCAGTCGTCCCTAAATCACATTACGTGTCTGGCCCATCTTACTTTCATCATCTTGGCAAATGAGACAATGTCCCTGATTCTTGATCATAGACGGAGGTCAGAACTCCAGATTCCTTCTCTCACTTGAGTGAAGTATGATACTCTAAGCATGACTCTTTCGATTCCTCTTTGGGATACCCAAATAGTCTCCTTCTCATCCTGTTTTCATAGGGCCCAGATCTCTGAGGCATATGTTAATGCAGGAAGAACAGTGGAGGTGAAAAGATGTGCCCAGAGCCAGAGGTTCTTCGTCGTCTTCTTTACCACTTCCCTCAATGCTCTTTTTTTTGCCTTTTTCTTTGGGGGGGGGTCACACCCGGCAATGCTCAAGGGCTACTCCTGGCTCTGCACACAGGAATTACTCCTGGCGGTGCCCGGGGGACCATATGGGGTGCCGGGATCGAACCCAGGCAGGCAGAGGTCGGTTGCGTGCAAGGCAAATGCCCTACCCGCTGGGCTATCGCTCCGGCCCCATCAATGCTCTTGAAGGCATTCCACACTGCTCTTTTCCTCCTGCTTAGTTCAGGTGCCAGGTCATTAGTCATGTTGAGTTCTCGACTTAGGTTCACATAACTGCTGCATTCAGAGATGTTCATTCTGTTGAGAACAAATGGAATGTCAGGAACTAGTCCATTTTTCATGAACATTGTCTTCTTGAAATTCATCTGCAGTCCAATCTTTCCACACTCACAGTCAAAGTTGGTCAGACTTATTTTAGTCTACCATATTCCACGTGATAAAGACCATCAGACATGGGGGAGACTCACGGACATGGGGGCAGAGCTGCTACGGGCTCTCCCTCTGCCCAGCCACTCACGAGGTGCCCAGGAGGGATGGCGGGTTCTAGCCCTGGCCCACCATCCCAGCAGAGCCTTGCAACAAGCCAGATGACCCCCACTCCATGAGGGCCTCCATTTTCCACATCCGGACTTCTCTCTCATCAGAACTCCACCCAGCAGACCAGCCTATCACAGCCCAGCTCATCGAGTTCCACCCCTGCAGCAGTCTTTTTTAAATCCTGCTCAGGTATGCCGGTCCAGAGACTCACAGACATGGGGCAGAGCTGCTACTGGCTCTCCCTGTGCCCAGCCGCTCACGAGGTGCCCAGGGGAGGATGGCGGGTTCTATCCCTGGCCCGCCACCCCAGCAGAGCCTTGCAACAAGCTAGAGCGACCCCCTCACTCCATGAGGGCCTCCATTTTCCACATCCAGACTTCTCTCTAATCAGAACTCCACCCATCAGACCAGCCTATCAGCGGCCGCTGGTTCATCAATAAATGCTGGACTTAGAGATGACTACAAGAATATGCTACCTGCATGGCAGAGCCTGGCAAGCTACCCGTGTTGTATTTGATATGCCAAATACCAGTAACAATTATAGACCTCATTCTGGAATGGATTGAGGCTCTTTATGTTCCTGGAGCAAGCAGATGCCCTTGGGCTCTATGAGATAGGACATGTGGAGATGTTACTGGGGCCTGCTCAAGCAAATCGATGATGAACGGGAAGACAGTGATACAGTGATACAGTGAAAGACCATCAATTGTACCAGCACACGTCTGCACACAAAAAGGGGGAGATGAAGTACATCATACTGCACTGACTTCTCTATTTGCTGAGACGTCTTCCCTTATTTCTTTAATTTTTTTGATATTGTATTTTTTAGCCACACCAGAAATACTCTCAGGCTATTCCTGACTGTATTTGGGGGGTTGGATTGAGTGGTGTTCAGGGGCCATATGGTGCCAGGAATGGAAACTCCGACCTCCCACATGAAAGCATACATTGTCTATTGGCTTTGTCTCTCCCCCCTTCGTTCATTTGTATGGGCTCTATGACCACTTGTGGCTGGGGGAAAATAAGCGAGCCTTGGGGTTGCTGTCCTGTCAGCAGTGTTTAAGGGACCGTGAGTTGCTGAGGACTGGAACCCAGGGCTCTCAAATACAAAACATGCACTTTAGCCCTTTGAACTATCTCGCTGACCTCTTATTTCTTTAGGCATTATTTCCTTTCCTTTGCTGATCATATTTTAAAAGCTGAATCATTGACAGCCCGGATCATCGACAGCCACCCTGCAGCAGTTTTTTTTTTCAATCCGGCCCAGGTATGCTGAACTAGAGACTCTCAGACATGGGGCAGAGCTGCTGCTTGCTCTCCCTGTGCCCAGCTGCTCGTGAGGGTGCCCAGGAGGCATGGCGAGGTTCTAGCCCTGGCCTGCCACCCCAGCAGAGCCTCACAACAAGCCAGACCACCTCCCCCTACTCCATGGGGCCCGCCATTTTCCACATCCGACTTTCCCTCTGATAACACTCCACCCAGCAGACCAGACTTCACAGCCCGGCTCACGTGGCCACTTGTGGCTGCGTGGTTCATCAATAAATGCTTTATTTAGAGGTGACTGCAACAGTATGCCACCCACACGGCAAGCCTGGCAAGCTGCTTGTGTAGTATTTGATATGCCAAATACCAGTAACATTTATATTAGGTCATTCCTGTGGCCTAATATAATGGTTTGAGCTCTTTATGTTCCTGGAGCAAGCGGATGCCTTTGGGTTCTACTAGCATGAGAAAGGACATATGGAAGATATTAATGGTGCTCGCTCTAGCAAATAGATGATTAACCGGAAGATAGTGATAGTGATAGTGATTTTAAAAAGCTGATTTAAAGTCTTTGTCTAGTAGGTCTAATGCCTAAGCTTCTATAGGGATGGTTTCTATTTGTTGCTTCTTGGTATCACTGTCTTCCGTTCATCATCGATTTGCTGGAGCAGGCACCAGTAACATCTCCATATGTCCTGTCTCATGCAAGTAGAGCCCAAGGGTAGCTGCTTGCTCCAGGAACATAAAAGCCTCAAACCATTCCATCAGGTCATGGGAATGAGGTCTATAATTGTTACTGGTATCTGGCATATCAAATACGACACGGGTAACTTGCCAGGCTCTCCCATGTGGGTAGCATACTCTTGTAGTTATCTCTAAGTCCAGCATTTACTGATAAACCGCCTGCGGCCGCCAAGCGGCCACGCGGGCCGGGCTGTGATAGGCTGGTCTGCTGGGTGGAGTTCTGACAAGGGGGAATTCCCGGATGTGGAAAATGGAGGCCCTCAGGGAGTGGGGGTTGTCTGGCTTGTTGCAAGGCTCTGCTGGGGTGGCGGCCAGGGCTAGAACCCGCCATCCCTCCCGGGCACCTAGAGAGCGGCTGGGCACAGGGAGAGCCAGTAGCAGCTCTGCCCCCATGTCTGTGAATCTGTTTCTTGGTATGGGCTACAATTTCTGCCTTCATTGCATATCTTATAGTATTGGTGGGAGGGAGGTTTTGGGCCACATCCAGTCATGTTCAAGGCTGCTTCCATCTTGGTGCCTAAGGGTCCCACTTGTCTTGTATCTCTTGTCTTCACATTGTTCATAGATTTGCTTGATTGGGCACCAGTAATGACTTCATTAGTTCGGAATGAGGTCCATTCATTTTTATTATTACTGTTTTTGGCATATCAAATATACCACAGGTAGCTTGCCAGACTCTACTGTGGCTCTGGGTTCACTCCAGGGGGTCCAGTCTTTTCCTATGTCAGACCATCAACCATCCAGGGCCCATGGGGCAGAGTCCTGGGTATGGACAATCCTGTCTTCTGTCTTCCACCTGCCAACACAGCTGGGCACTGCAGCCTCTCCTCCAATACCTCGAGGGATGCCAATAATGCATAGAGGATGTGAAGTGCTGGGGATTGAAAGAGGGTTCCTACATTCTCCAGTCCTTTGAGCCATGTCCCCAAGCCATGCTTTACAATTTTTATTAAAAACAGAACATTTAAGGGGCCAAATAAGTAGTACAGGGATACAGCACTTGCCTTGCATGAAATCAATTCTGGTTCTATCCTCCTCACTGTTTCCCCAACGCCTACCTGGAGTGATCCCTGAGCACAGAGCCAGGAGTAAGTCCTGAACACTGCCAGGTTTTTGCCACCCAAGCCCAAATAAATAAATAAATAAATAAATAAATAAATAAATAATAAATCAAAGCTGGATGTTTAAAATAATTTGATATGACAGCTCTGGAAATCAGATTTTTCTTCCCAAGTCTGTGCTGTTATTTGTGTAGTCAATAGTCGTCCTGCACTGATACATCAATATTCTTTACCATATTGCCAATGAAGTCTCTGCATCAAGTACCAAATGGTGGCTAATGTATGAACAGACTTCCTCACAATTCTGAGTCTGTGAAGGGGAGCCTACTGTTTGGGAAGGGGCTCTGCTATAGCCTTTACCTCCTGCTGACAGAATTTTAAGCCAGAGGTAGAGAGCTGGGCCTTTTCTAGTCATTCATGACACACACGCATACCCTCGTGCATAGCATACCAGACTCCCTGGAATACGCCTGGAGCTTTCAACACCATTATGAAAGGCTTGTTTTCCATTCCAGTATTTTTTGTAACTCCACTGATTGCTCCACATTTAACGTGTTGAGGAGTGAGACAATTTATTCTAAATGTTTTTCCACAGGCTCCTCTGGTAAAGCGTTTTCTCCGGGGAAGATATGAATCACGTCAAAGACAACCTTGCAAATGGGTCTTCCATGGAATCCCCGGAAAGTCATCAATGTCAGTTCCCTGGAGATTGGGAAGAAGTTCTAAAGAAGTTCCACCTCCAATTCCGCCCTTCCTGGTTTCAGTGAGATTTTTTCAGACTTCCACCAAGCTGGAGAAAGAGAAGATGGGAACAAGGCATGTGCAGTTACACGGGAGTGACAGTTATTACTGGCACAGTGAATTGCTTCAAGCCTTTGGTTAATATCTAAGGATCGTAGAAAGCTTATTCTGACAATTTTATCTTTGCTTTTATGGAGCAGAGAATTTTCAAAAGATCTTACTCTTTTTATTTTTATTGCACTTGAACTTAATTGGCTTTTGTTTTTGTTTTCAAGCCACATGCAATAGTGCTAAGGACTTATTCCTAGCTCTGCACTCAGGGACCACTCCTCTTAGGCTCATGGGACTATAAGGGGAGTGAGGGATCAAATCTGAGTCAATAGTGTGCAATGCAAATGTCCAACCTGCAGTACTATTGTTCCAGCTGCTCCTTTCCAACCTCCTACCCCCACTTTGAACTTATTCTGCCAGGGCCTCATCTCCCTAGAAAAATGACTCTTGGCAAGGTTTTCAGCTATTCTGTTAAATTCTAAATCCCACAGGTAAACGGCAAAGCCTAATCTGGTTTGATTTATTATCAGCCGACTCTCACCTCCCAAAATCTTTCTTCATTTGTCTCCCAAACATCTTCACTGATTTTCTTCTAAGCATTCCAAACACTTTTTTCTTTTTGGCATTCCATTTTCTGTTTTCTCTCATCTCTGGAACTTCTAAAAGTTGGAATGTCTTGTTCCCTTGGTGATGTTGTTCAGTCTCTTGTCTATAAGTGACAGCTGTGGACCGACTCTCCTCCATGAACACCTTCCCTGAATGTACATATCATCTATCCAATGTACAACCCACATTTCTACTTGTGGGTTGTGCTCAGCTGAACGCTGTCCAGAAACACACTACTGACCTTCCCTTGTCTGTTTCCTCCCCCTGTCTTTCTTGTCACAGTAAATATTGCTTAGACTAGAGACTTTGAAGTCATTCTTGACTCCTCATTTTCTCCCACATTCCACTTCAAAGATTTGTTGATGGATTCATCAGCCAACACATTGGCTCTGTCTTCAGAGTATATCCCTAAACCCACCAATGCGGTTATCTCTACCATGGTCTGTCTGAGTCTCTGTAATCTTTCAAATGAATGAGAGCAATTCCTTCTTATCTCTTTTTCTGTTTCTGCCCTAAGACTGTTCTCACCATGGAATCCAGGATGATATATATTTAAAATCCAATTTCTTTATTTTCAAGAAACAAAGAAAAATATCTAGCTCTTGTCAATTGTTCACCCTTGCTAATTTCTTCAATACTCTCCACCTGATGTACACTCTATTTTACTACAGTGGTATTCACAGTAGCCAAGATCTAGAAACAACCCAAGTGCCCTAGATAAAGAAATCATGGTATGTGTACAAAATGGAATGCTCCTCAGCCATAGAAAAAGATGAAATCCTGTAGTTCACTGCTACATGGACAAAACTGGAAGCTATAAGACTGGGTTGAGGGCTGGAGCAATAGTAAAATAGGTAGGGCGATTTTCTTGCTGGTGCCTGAACCAGATTTAACCCCTGACACCCCATATGGTTATCCAAGCACGTCCACGAGTGATTCCTGAGTGCAGAAGTAAGTGCTGGAGTAAGCCCTGATCATTGCCAGGTGTCTCTGAAAAACAAACAAAACAAAAAAATCCCTGGATATTACCACTGGAAGAAATACAAGGGGGAGGGGCTGGAGCGATAGCCCAGTGGGTAGGGGCGTTTGCCTTGCATGCGGCCGGCCCATGCCAGCTCGGGTTCAATCCCCAGCATCCCATCTGGTCCCCTGAGCACCACCGAAGTAATTCCTGAGTGCAGAGCCAGGAGAAACCCCTGAGCATTGCCGGGTGTGACTCAAAAAGAAAAAAAAAAAAAGAAATACAAGGGGAAACATAAATAGACGAAGATTGCAGACCCATATCTGCTTACAGAATTGAGAGTTGGGGTGTTTGGGGTGCAAGGAGCTCTAGAAGTAGCTGGTGGGAGGCCAGAAGTAATAATCATAAAAACATTGCCTAAGTGGATGTGGGAAAAGGGGACATACTCATCCATTGTTGGTGGGAATGCTGGCTGGTACAGCCTTTCTGAAAAACAATATGGACATTCCTCCAAAGACTAGAAATTGAACTCCCATTTGACCCAGCCATACCACTCCTGGGAATCTACTCTGGGAAACCAAAAATACGCAGCGGAAACACCATCCCTACTTTTATGTTCATAGCAGCATTATTCACAATAGCCAGAATCTGGAAGCAACCAGAGTGCCCGAAAATCGATGACTGGATAAAGAAGCTTTGGTACATCTACACAATGGAATACTATGCAGCTGTTAGGAAAAAATGAAGTTATAAAATTTGCCTATAAATGGATGGACATGGAGAAGATTATGTTGAGCAAAATTAGCCAGAAGGAGAGAGACAGATACAGAATGACTGCATTTATTTGCATGGCATAAATATATATGTACATATTATGATACCAATATCCAAGGTCAAGTGAAACATATATCAAGAGGTCTTGTCAAAGGTGGAAATTATCACAAACCTGTGGGAGTCAGAGGCTAGGTAAGACAGAAAATGGAACAGTGTGCTAACAATTGTCGAGGGTACTAATGCCAACCTAGAACTGAGCATTAAATACAGGCAAAAAGATACACATGACAACCCTTTAATGTATGTTCTGTAATCCATAGTCTGGAGGAGGAAAGAAAAGAGAAAGAGAGAGAAAGGAAAGAAATAAAGAACCTGCCATGGAGCAGGGCTGAGGGAGTGGGGAGGGAACCGGGGACTTTGGTGGTGGGAGATGGGCACTGGTGGCGGGATGGGTACTGGAACACTGTATGACCAAAACCCAAATATGAACTTTTTTAGTATATCTCTGTAATTGTAAAAATACAAAATTAAAAAAATATAAAAGATCTACATTAAAAAAACATTGCCTAAACATAGAAATCTCGGTTGCCTAATTAAAGTGTTGGGATTAAATAGAAGTAACATATGGAAAAGGCAACATCCTACCTTGGCACAAATGCTTTTTTTTTTTTTGTTTGTAATTTCACCGTTTACGTGATATTTTATAGTTGGACAGCATGACACCAATTCCTCACCAGTAATTCCCCCATCCCAGCAAGATCCCTTCTCCTTCCCTTGACCCCTGTTAACCATGCCACCATGACCCCTCCCGTGCTAACCATTGACACCATGACCCTTCCCCTCCTCTGTCCCTGCTAACCATGCCTCAGGATTTGTTTCCATTGGGGTTTGCATGATCCTTTTACTGTTTCTATAAATGTCACATATGAGTGAGATCATCTGATGTGTATCTTTATTTTCCAGTTTACTCCAGCCAGCATGACACCTTCCTATTCTATCCAGAGTACAGAAAACTGCAAGCTTTCATCTATGCACAGGGATCACTCTTGGCAGGGTTCAGGGGACCCTATGAGGTACCAGGGGATCGAGCGTGGGTCAGCTACATGCAAGTGTCCTGCCCACTGCACAATCACTTTGGCTCCTGGACCACTAGAAAGCTGCTGGTGCTTTCTTCACCTCCTCAGATTTCAATTAATTTTTTCAGTGAAGCAAAATGGTTTTTACTGAAAGAAATTAACTTCAAAAGATTTTAGAAGCTGGAGCAATAGCCCAACATGGAGGTCGTCTGCCTTGCACGTGGCCTACCCAGGTTTGATCCCAGGCATCCCTTATGGTCCCCTGAGAACTGCCGAGAGTAATTCCTAAGTGCAGAGTCAGTAACCTCTGAACACTTACAGGTGTGTTCCCCAAAAAGGCCAAAAAAGGCAAAAAAAAAGATTTTATATTAGAGAAAGAGAAGAACCAGTGTTCAACAGAGAACATGGACTTTTTGCTAAATGGAAAGAGCAGAGGAATACACGGTCAGGTGAGAATAAGAGCCTCCCAGAGTGGAAAACTCTTCAGATTTTACTTTCCTGGGAGCCCTATCCCCAAAGCCAAGCATTTGTGTCTCCTTTGGCTGCTCTAGTAATTCCCCTTAGCACATAGAAGATATACAATAATATATTTGATTAATTGTTGAATTAATTATTCACAATATTCAACCCTCCATGGGAGCTGGCCCAAATGTCTTCACCCAGTATCATCTCTTTGCCTTACAAACACCATATGGGGAGCATGGAGCAGACTCATTGAATCCTGGCAGTGAGAAGGAGAGAGGAATCCTCCAAACCCGTCATCCTGAGTCCTCTCTGGCAAATTGACTGCGTTTGTGGTTCTGTCTCAGGTCCCCTCTGCCCTTCTGAAGTGATATGGGCCTGGTTTCTTTGGATACCTCATGACCAGCCATGCCAGTGTCATCTTAAGTGGGTCGTTCCTCTTGAACCACGGCTGACATTTCACAGATGTGCTCAGAGTTCCTTTGTTGAAACATATGGAAATTCCTGTATGATTTATTCCTCTCTGGGGGAGGGGGTGGCGTAGATCGTACAAACAATGTATTATGCCACCAAATCTAGCCCTGCTACTCTCAGGATTAATTTGAGAGTCTGGTGCCCTAACATAAAAATAATATGAGCAGTAACAACTACAATTTATCTGACTAGCTAAAACAATAAGATTGAGAACTTGTTGAAATTATAAACAGAGTGTTTTTCTTTTTGAAAGAAAGAAACTTAGAATTCCCAGGGTTGGAAACTAAATCCTTTTTGGTAAATCCAGACCTAACCAATGCAGCAAAGCAATCTAAGAAGATGCATGCCATCCTTGAAATTGATTACACTTTCTAGTTAAACATCTTCTGAATTGCCATATATAGCGATTTTTAGAGCCCTATTGTAAAAGCCATGGAGTGAGTTTAAATACATTAGTATATGTACAACACAGAATGTGCCTGACACGTTGTAAGCACCATATGTGCAAACAATTATTCATTATATAATACAAAGCTGTGTGTTCCATTATGCTGTTTACATTTCATGGAAAAACATCATTTATAATAACATTACTTTCTAAGTCTATCAGTTTTATCCAGCAGCTATTTTTGAAGGTTTAGATTAACCTTGGAGACTTAAATGAACATACTCTTCGTCAGGTTAAAACTCTGAGGAATTCATATTAGCATACTGTTAGAGATTCCTGATCGTGTCTTAGCCAAAATCTATCTCAGATTTTACCATAATCTTTCTAAACTGAGGCTCATTCAAATCCCAGTTCTAAGTTTTATGTGTGTATTTTGTTTATTACTTTTTATTTGTTTGTATTTTTGTTTTGCTTTGTTGAAGCATTTCCATGCAGATTAAGAGAATGGATTTTGGATTAGAAAATCTAGGCTAGAAAATCTAGGCTCTTTCACTTTGAAGAGTTAAGGAGAAGTAAAATGTGTAAAATAACTTATACGCCAACAATAAAGTCCAAGATAGGAAAAAACAGAACTAGTTTCCTAAGGTTTTCATATTATGAATGAAATGTTGCATTATCACTGTATATAGATTATGGTAAACTAAATATATACACCACAAAAAATATTTAAAAATGAAATAATTGTCTGCAGACGCTTCCCATTCCCCCTACCAGGTGTGTTTGAGCCCCGGCACCCCGCAGAACCAGCCACTGACATCCTAAAAACTCAAAACCGGGCCGACGCGAACTACTTACTATTTATCTTACATGAGGTACCAGTGAGTATTTGTCCCTACATTCCTTGCCACCCATCCCAAATTCTACAAACAACCCAGGCACCTACTAACTGGACTATCTAGCCACCCAAGAACACACATTTGCAACCTACAATAGTCGTTATGGTAAAGCAATGCAGAATTCCATCAAGCTCAGTGAAGTCACTAGCCCAGATGAGCCAAGCAATAATGATGAGCTGTATAACCTCTCTGATAAGGAATTTCAGAAGGAATTGTTAAGGATACATAAGGAACTCAAAGAAGCAATGGAATGCAAAGTCAATAAAATACAAGAGGACATGAGAGCAGAAATGAGTAAATTGGAGACCAAAAATACAAGCAGAAATGACAGATATTAAAAATGTGGTGGGGCCGGAGCGATAGCCCAGCGGGTAGGGCGTTTGCCTTGCACGCGCGCCGGCCTGTGCCGGCCTGGGTTCGATCCCGGCATCCCATATGGTCCCCCGAGCACCGCCTGGAGTAATTCCTGAGTGCAGAGCCAGGAGAAACCCCTGAGCATTGCCGGGTGTGACCCAAAAAAGCAAAAAAAAAAAAAAAAAATGTGGTAAGTGAAATGAAAAACACACTGGAAGGCCTCCAAAGCAGAGCAATAACTGCTGAAGAGAGAATTAGTGATCTCCAAGATGAGTTCTTTCTGTACACAAGAGCAGAAGATGGAAAAAAGACTCAATTAACGAACAGACAACAAAAGATAATCGGGATGAAGCCAAAAGGAACAACATACGGATCATTGGGGTCTCAGAAGGGCAAGAAGAAAACCCTGATGAAGAAGAAAACTGTCAAAGCCATCATTGCTGAGAAGTTCCCGAACTGAAGAATGCATGCTCCCAGATTTAGGAGGCCAGTAGGATACCAGCTAAAAGAAACCCCAATAAGAATACTTGGACACATCCTAATTAAAATGACAAAAACAATAGATAGAGATAGAATACTGAAAGCAGCAAGATCAAAGAAGGAAATCACATACAAAGGAGCATCCGTAAGATGTACAGCGGACTTCTCAGATGAAACACTCCGAGCCCGAAAACAATGGTGGGATATTGTGAAAAGGCTCAATGAACTGTAGGCCTCACCAAGAATTTTTTTACCTGGCTAGACTCACATTCAGATATGAAGGAAAGATACACAACTTTATGGATAAACAACAACTCAGAAACTTCATAGACTCAAAGCCAATTTTAAAAAGAAGGATTGAAGGGTCTACTGTAAAAATAAGACAGAACCCAAAAACACAGCAAGTTTAAAAAGAAAGATGGCACAAAATCCGATGACAATAATCTCTCTCGATGTCAATGGTATAAATGCACCAATTAAGAGTCACAGAGTGGCAAAATGGATTAAAACACTGAATCCAACATTCTGCTGCCTTCAAGAAACACATCTGAATAATCAGAGCAAACACAGACTCAAAGTCAAAGGCTGGAAGACCATTCTCCATGCAAACAACTCCTCCAAAAAAGGCGGGTGTGGTCATACTCATACCTGACAATAAAGACTTCAGGCTGAAAAAGTTTAGAAGGGACAATGAAGGCCATTTCTAAATAATTAAATGGTATTTATATCAGGAAGAAATCACACTACTAAACATATATGCATCCAATAAGGGGCCAGCAAAACACTTAAAACAACTGCTAATAAACCTCAAAGAAGACATTAACAGTAGCACAATAATAGTTGGAGACTTTAACACTGCTTTATCAACTATGGATAGATCGACAAGACTATCCATACAAGACCAGGGGTAATACTGGCCCTGAAGGAAGAAATGGAAGAAAGAGAGCCGGTTGATATATACGGGGCTTTTCATCCCAAAAAGAGCCGAATACACATGTTTCTCCAGGGCACAACCTAGATATTGTGAATGGAAGCATCAGATCAGTTCAGACTGCCTGTAACGTGGAGCTCTACCCTTAGAATCCAAAAAAGTACTTGGAATCATGAAAAATAGCAGCAACCGCTTATCAATAATCTCCCTGTCAATGGGCTGAACTCTCCTTTCAAGAGGCACAAGTCGCTGGATGGATAAGAAAACAAAATCTGACTTTTGCAGCCCACAGAAAACAGACTTGAATTTACATGATAAACAGGTTCAGAGTGAAAGGATGGAAAACAATTCTACACTATTAATGTAGATTTTTGAAAGCCAGGTCAACCATACTTGTATCAGAACAAAAAGAATCCAAGCTAAAGAAAGAAATACCAGGGATGGACATTACATGCTCATTAAGGTATTAATAAATTGATGATTTAACTTTTATCAGCATATATACAGAACATGAAGGAACAGCAAAATTTGTAAAGCAATTGCTAATAGATCTGAAGAGATGTATCAATAACAACAAAATAGTAGTTTGTGGTTTTATTTATTATTTATTGACTTTTTGTGTCACACTTTGGCAATGCTCAGGAGTGTGCACTCAGGAATTACTCGGGGACCAGATGGGATGCCAAGGATTGAACCCCGGTCAGCTGCATGCAAGGCAAACACCCTGATGCTGTACTATCACTCTGGCCCCAGTGTGTGAGATTTTAGTACCCTACTTTCATTACTGGACAGACTAACTAGACAATATATCAGATAGAAAATAATCCTAAAAGAGGAACTGGAATAATTGAGGTTAACAGATGGGTACAGTAACTTTGCCTTCAAAAAGTCAAATACACATGGAACATTTTCCTTCACAGACCATATGCTGGGATCTTATCCAATTATCCAAAGTTTATAAAAAATAGAATCAGATCAGATATCTTCTCAGACCACAATGCTATGAAGTTAGAAATTCACTTAAAAAACTTAACTGTAATGTAAAGAAAGTGAGAAAAAATTCTAACACTTGGAAACTGATCAACGTACTGTTAAATAACTACTGGATTTTCGGGAAGCTGCCAGGGTCCCCCGACAGTGCTGGGAAGCGAGTTCCCCTCTCACTTCGGCCGGCGGGGAATAGATGAAAACTCAGGAATCCGATGCAGTTTTAAAAAGGGCTTTACTAACACAGGTACCGATATACAATCCGAGAGCAGGGAAAATCTCTGGACTCTGGGTTCCCAGCTAGGGCCCCAGCCAGGTGTAGGCCAAGATGGCTGCCACCATGTGTTGAGGCCCAACAGAGAATGGAGAGGACAGAGAAGCAGAACACCAAGAGGAGTCAAATGGCAAAAGGGAAAAGAGAGCTTCTTTCTTCTTGCAGCTTATTTTATAGCTAGAAATCCGCCCAAACTTCCCAGCCCGGCCCATTCTGGGCTGGGCTATCTAGAGAAGAAAACAGGAAAACAGCTCTATAGAAATGTAGCAGCAACTCAGGAGGCTTTCTGGCTGTTTACAAGGACCCAGAGCTAATTCAAAGCCTCCTAGCAGAGCTGGGAGGAGTTATAAGCTAAATGTAACTTCCCCTGGCAGGGAGGGTCAAATGCCCTCAGGTAATTTCTCCCAGCACTTCACCTAATGTCTTGAGCCAAGATCTGCCTGGAAATGCCTTTATAGGGTAGAGAAGGGGGTTTCTGATATGGCATGTCTCTGTACCAAAGACTATACTAATGCCAGTTAAATGTTTCTCCAAGCCTTCACAAGAGTCTCCTCTATGGTAGTTTTGTTATTTAGTTGCCTTTGAGTTATCAGGGAGCCATGCTTGCTTGCTTGGAGGCAAACAGCATTTCTCTCTGGTCTAATTACTTAGAGATCCAACGTGGCCAGGCAAATATGCTGGTAAGATCTAGCTAGTCCCATGATGATTGTGGTAGCATGAGAGAATATTTATACCAGCCAGTACAGAATACATGGTCAGATAAACTGCCACATTTAGGCTACCCCCCTATCTACGAAGTGACCTGCAGGAGGCAATCCAGGGCAGATGCAGAGGCTTTTAGGCTTTTAGGTGTCCTGCAACACTGGATCACAGAGAAAATCACAAGAATAAAAATTATTCCTTAAAAATGAGTGAGAATAAAGGCCACAAACTATAAGAACCCAGAGGACACAGCAAAAGCGTAGTAAGGGAAAGTTTGTAGCAATACAGGATTGCATCAGGAGAGAAGAAAAAAGCTCAAATCAATAATGTAGTCTCACAGTTTGATAAGCTAGAAAAAATAAATGATTTCAAAAAGGTTTTTTTTTTTCTTGCTTTTTTGGGGGTTACACCCGGCGATGCTCAGGGGTTACTCCTGGCTCTGCACTCAGGAATTATTCCTGGCGGTGCTCAGGGGACCACATGGGATGCCGGGGTCGAACTCAGGCCAGAATGGGCCGGCTGCATGCAAGGCAAACCCCCTACCCGCTGGGCTATTACTCTGGTCCTTCAAAAGTATTTTTAATAAATCAATCATAAAGGAAGAAGGAAGGAAATAATAAAAATTAGAACAAAATCAGTCACTTGATCACCTGACATCCCATTGTTCATCGATTTCCTTGAGTGGGCGCCAGAAACATTTCCATTTGACCTATCACATGTTACAGAAATCAGTAACATCAAAGAAAACACTACACAGAGTCAATGAATCAATAAACCAAAAAACTGATTTGTTTTGCATAGGTTTGGTTTTTGGGCCACACCCAGCAATGCTCCTGGGTTACTCCTGGTTCTGTGGTCAGGAATTACCCCTGGCAGTACATGGGGGACCATAAAAATCTGGGGATCAAACTCGGGTCTGCCATGTGCAAGGCAAGTGCCTTACTTGCTGAATTATTAACTGGTCCCTAAGAAGCTGTTTCTTTAAGAATGCATAAGATTGGGGCAGGAACAATAGCTAATCCAAGCTTGATCCCTGGCATCCTATATGGTACCCCAAGCACAACTAGAGGTAATTCCTGAGCACAGAGCCAGGAGTAACCCCCAAGCATCACTGAGGGAGACCCTAAAACAAAGAGTACATAAGGTTGACAAACTCTTAGCTAGCCTCAAACAGATAAAACACCAAATAGATCATAGATGAAAGGGGAAAAATTGCAACCAATAACTCAAAAATACAAAAAAAATAAGTGGTTACTACAGATAATTTTATGCTACTAAGATGGAGAACCTAGAAGAAATGGGCAAATTCTTAGAATCTACAACCTCCCAGGAATAAACAGGAGGAAACGAATATGTTACTTGAGCATATCTGTTGGGTTCACAAATATGGTAGTTCAAATTATAACTAAAATCTCCCCAAGAACAAAAGCCAGATCCCATTGTATTCACTAGTGAATTCTACCGAACCCTCAAAGAAGGTTCCTTTATATATCCAAAAAGTAATTCTATCTTCAGGAAGGGTAGTGTCAACGAAGATCAACAAATCAGCTTCTAGGTGTAGAAGTACGATGGCACCATCCTAGGGTACTAGTTTCAGGTTCAAACAAATGATTATGCCAGGGACTACTTCCTTTCTTAGAGATTATCTGTTATGTAAAAACACTGGGGGAGAAAGAGAGAGAGAGAGACAGAGACAGAGACAGAGACAGAGAGAGAGGAAGAGTGTCGGGGATGCCGCTGGGGTCCCTGACAGTGTCAGGACAGAAGTTCTCTTCTACCTCCGAGGACACCGGGGAACAGATGGAAACTCACAAGTCCGGGGCAGTTCCAAAAAAGGCTTGTAATAGTATAAAAACTCTTCCACAGCAATCCAATATAATGAACAAACTCTAGCTCTGGTCGGAACTTAGACCATACAAAAGATCCTGAGTCTCCTACCAAAGAGAGAGGATCTCACCAGAGATGAGTCCTACCCAGAAGAAGGAGCAAAAGGCCAAAGAGCAAAAGCCAAAAGCCAAAAGCAAAAAGACTGAGGAGCCAAAAGCCACAGGAGCCAAAAGCTGAAAGCTGAGGAGTCAAAGAGCCTAAAGCAAAAGGCGAAGGGGCCTCAATTCAGTCCCCTTATATACACCAAAGTAATCCAGGGAGGGTCATGTCAACAAAGAACACTAAACAGAATGTAGAAGAGCAGTGCCACACCCTATTGCAGGTATAAA
Organism: Cryptotis parvus; assembly: GCA_021461705.1. Lineage (NCBI taxonomy): Eukaryota > Metazoa > Chordata > Mammalia > Eulipotyphla > Soricidae > Cryptotis > Cryptotis parvus. Next base: position 2,376 of record JAJIBD010011607.1, on the reverse strand, counting down.
CAAAGGTTATGCCAAGGACTAATTCTGAGATTATCTCTTATGTAAAACACTGGAGAGAGGGGCTGATATAAAGTAATAATCTTAATTTCATGAGCTTCACGTAATCTAGATGGTACCCAAAAGGTCCTTCTTATTATTATTTGCACCAGGGTGATTCTGATATCTTGTTCTCGTGTACTGAAAGGGTCACACTCGCCTTGCTTAGAGCAAACTAGTATGTTCCTTCCTATAGTCTTCCTATAGTCTCAGAGTAGCCAGGGTGGTAGTGTCCTGGTAAATTCTAACTGTCCCACGCTGGGTGCAGTGGGTATAAAGAGGAGCTGTGCCCAATCTAGAAAACATAGAAGTCTTAGTAGATGTATAAGTCAGAAGTTATTCAATCAAGGTGACTTCTGTAACTGCCACACCCCTCTAGCAGTGTTTACATAGAAGAGAAGTCTCATTAGAATGAACCTTGGCTTAAATAGATTAAGCTGGGAGTGGGCAAAACAACAAAAGCTCTCAGATAGCTAGATCTGTCATCCAACAGAAGAGCTGGTATAAAGAAACACATCTCAATGATGTATATTTATGGGAAGAAACACATCATAATTTTATTAGTTTCATGCAATCTAGAATCGTCTATTGTCTGTTCTGCACCAAGGTGATTCTGAGTGTCTCATCTTCTGTTGACTGAAAGGGTCATGCTCCCTGCTTGAGGGCAAAGTAGCATGATTCTTCCTTCAATCTAAAAATGATAGTCTCAACGTAGCCAAGGTAGTAGTCTCCTGGCAAATTCTAACTGTCCCACACTAGAATCAGTGGGTATTAAGAGGACTTGTGCCCAATCTAGATAACATTGAAATCATAGTAGAGATTATAGTAATATTTCAGAAATTATTAATTTAGGAGTCAAAATGAGTCTTGTAACTGCCACACCCTCCATCAGTGTTTACACAGAAGAGATATCACATTAGCATGAACCCTGGCTTAAGAACATGTAAATAGCTTAAGCTGTAAGTAGATTAACCAGAAAAGCTCCCAAGCTGACTAGGCCTGTCATCCCACAGTACCATGCACTGCCCAGAGCCCTACCCAGGTTCTTTTGTTTCCAGTTTTCAAATAAAATCACTTCACGCCAAATGAAGGCTATAGGGAGTGCAACTGGAAAAGAAATAACACTATTTTCCCCACTCTGGAACAAGAAAAATCTTGTCATTTAATTATGCTGTGAACATGGAAATGTAATTGAGGTCTTTAATGAAAGATTCAAGGATATAACACTGAAGTAATGGGAGTCAATAGTTTCTTCAGCTGTAGCTACAAGTGTGCCTTGGCATTTGGTGGGTTCTTTAAATTCAAAACTGGACAGAGCTGAGCTGCTGCCCTCTTGGCCTGTGCTGGCCTGATGAGGATTCCTGGAAGGGGGCAGGGCCAGGCTCTCCCTGCCTCCCAGTTAGACTCTCAGAGGCCCGAAAACCTCATGCATCACAGCTGTAGCCACTTTCAAGTGACCACTTTCAAGTGGTCTGGACTCCACAGCTCGGCAGAGCTACACCCAATGAAACAGCCCAGGTATGCAGGGCTGGGTGATCGAATTCACCAGGTTCTCTGGGGAGCTGAATCTGGGGAGCCCTCCTCCAACTCAATGCCCTCCATCAAGGGCTTGTGGGCCCGCCCAGAACTGCAATTGGCTGGTACCGTACATGTGGGGGGTCCCTTGTACCCCCCTCCCCATGGCACACGGGATCAGAGTGCCCACACATTATCTCAAAAAACTAGTATATTCATCTAACTGGTATCCCATCACATTTCCTAGAAATGAAGTATGTGGGCACGAGGTGTGATCTGGGGACCACCTCGGTAATTTCCTATACAGTGGACTCAAAATGGCACAATGGAGATTTGAGGATCTCCATTGACTTTTATCTAACATCAGGTTCATTGACCATATTTAGAGAATTATCTCCAACAACCAATATAGAATGGATTGTTCAGTGATGAATAGGAAAAGCCCAAATCGACATTGAGATAAATATGAAATAAGTGTTGTCAATAGCTGTAGTGATGGTGTGTCTGGGATTGTCAGTAGAAAACCACTGTGTTCTGGAAACCCAGAAAGAGAATCTAAGAACAGAAACTGGCCAGACTCCCACACATCAGTCTAGAAAAAAAATGCATGACCTTATCATTACTGTTCTCTTATATGAGTAGTAAGGATTAACATAATTGATGCTGGCTAAGTGAGCAGGCGTCGGGAGGGGATAGAGGGTGGGAGGGAAATGCGGGTCTCTGGTGGTGGTGGGGCACACTGGTGGTGGGATTGTGCTGAATGATGAATCTTTCCAGCAACTGTATGGTGAAAAAGTTTGTACTTTGTAAATCACGGTGTTTAAA